>JAQBSW010006766.1:0-45874 GCA_029291075.1 Eudiplozoon nipponicum | reverse complement strand
GTCTACCTAAACATCCCATTTAAAGGGGATGCAGTTTCCCGAATGGCACAAAAGAAAGTTGAAGCAGCATTGACACGCACATTTAATGCAGCCAAACTACGAGTGTTATTTAGGGTAACACACTTGCCTCTACCAGCAAGCAAAGAGAAACAGCCGTTAATGTCGATATCAAATATTATTTACCAATATACATGCGCAAGTTGTCGATCAACTTACGTAGGCCGATCGACCAGACGGTTAATTACTCGAATGAGAGAACATTGCAACTTGAACGCCTGTTTTAAATCAAATGGTGAATACACGTCTGCTATTGCGCAACACATCATCGAAACAACGCACGTATGTTCTCCAGACGTAGCATTCAAAGTAATTACTAAATGCAGAAACAAAAGGGAGCTAGCCACATACGAAGCCTTATGGATAAACAAATTGCAGCCGGATTTATGTAAGCAGAAGAAGCACGTACAAGCATTGAGCTTGAACTGGATGTGACGCACGCAATTTGATTGGTTTCTATTTTTCACACTCGCTTTGTTCACGTATTTCTATCTTGTTTTGCTTTCCAATTTATATATAAAGATATGTTCATGAGTAGATATTTGAGAAGACCATGAGAAAGAAAATTTTCTTATATCTGATAAAATTTCTTTTTGTTTTTGCACATAAGAATGGTACAATGAGACAATGTATAGTTTTTCTTCAAAGTAAATTTGTGCGTTTGACATTAACACAAGTTCCATTGTATCTGGCGGAGTGCACAACGTTGTAAATCTGCTGGTATTTCACACATAATGATATTATGTGTCAACCTTCAAATATTGTTAGATCGCGACAGCACACTAACCAGCGATAATCAATTACTATTAGTTGTCTTGCATACTGCAGAATTTAGAGACTGACAAGAGTAAGACGGTTTTTGCGAGTATACCCACTCTTTACATTAATTCGAGAAGTAATTCAATAACGATGTTCAAAAATACACAATAAAAATGTTGTCATGGAAGCCAAAATTTCAAATGTACAACAAATGCACAAATTGTTTCAATGCACCTTTCTCTTACTCTCAACGCCAAGCTGGGTGACCCAGTGTTGTAAGGATCACTAATATACCAATAAGCGCACTATATACTTTTAGGAAACAGTTCACCTATGAAACCCAAATGGAAAAAGTATACTCTTTCTTGTATTGGTGATTAAATTTATGCATAAAATTATAAGAAAGCCCAGTCTCAATCGTAAAATGAACCAAAATAATCTCTAGGTTATTCCATTCATTGAGCATACAAAATATGTACATATAGAAAAATGCCAAATAGGCAAATAATTATTATTATTAAAAAAGCCGATAAAAATAACATGATAACGATTGCACACTTAATTATTAAGCCAGGCCTTTGAAGCTATTTACACTGATTTAGTCATGCAGTCAAATTTGTCCAGCTGCATCACTAAATCTGCCGTTCCACATTAACATTAAAGGCTAATATGCCAAAGGGCGCAGCTAGATTCGATCAACGCCGCACCTCCGTTGGCTTACAGAATTCAATTCGGGAACGAGATTTCTGGGCCCCTCAGCCATCTACATCGCACAGTAGACAAACAACGGCCGGGACAATTTTGCTCTATGTTGAATCCACCAAATGAACGGTAATTACAGCATCCCGGGTTGAGACCTCATTAAAATGGCCGACTCTTGTTTCACCGTCAGCCTGCAATCTAAAAACCTTAAAGACAATATCCTGTACAACTGGCCATTCTCTGCCAACCGATGGTACCTTTAATCCAATCTGGTAAGAAGGACCGTCCCAGTCTCATATGAAGGCCAAAGGAGAGCAAGAATTGTCTTTTACAAGTTTGCGATCTTGATATAAGTAAAAATCTCATTATATATATATATATATATATATATATATATATATGTCAGAAAATAATAAGCATTGAATAATATAGAAAATGCAATTCATCCAGTAGTTGGATTTCGTACTTATTGGTACATCTTGAAGTATTTTTCAGAATTTTGCCGCTGCAGTGGTTCACACAGGGATGCATTTGCTTTCTAGTCTGTGACTATTCAATGCGCCAACTTACCGCAAAATACACCCAATTTTAAGATATGTACTAGCATATGTTTTCGGTTGGCATTCCTATCAAATGAAGCCAATATGGCAATCTTTTTACATAAAGTTCTAACCAGCAACACCCAATATGTTATTATAGAACAGAAACCACACTAACTGGATAAGTGATCATGAATAGAAAATTTATAAATAAAAAATCATTGATTGCGCAGGTGGTGCTATTAATTATTTTAATTAAGTTTTCTATCTTAGTATAAACGCCAATCCATATATATATATATATATATATATATATATATATATATATATATATATATATATATATATATATATATAGTTTTAAGTATAAAATAAGCGTTGTATAATATCGAAAAAGCAATTAATTCAGTAGACTGGTTTAGTCTTATCGGGAATTTTTCAGCGCTTAAACCTAGGCACGGTGTCTGGGACTAGCCAATGAGCAGCCCTGCCGTATAACAATATCTACGTGAACAATCACCAATCAGATTATATTGAACCAAAAAATAAGACTCCAATTTTATGCATTTCCATGAATCTGTAAATTAAAATTTTACAATTATCCAAAATAGATAGGCGTTAAAAGCCTATGGACTACTATTTGATTTAGGGCTATCTCATTATCCAGAAAGCCGTGAATAAGAGAAAGGTCTGGCTTTGTGGTACAATATGGTATTAATAGATAGCATTTCAAAAGTTCGAAATATAATCTCATAAAAAATTTTACATTGTTTACCTTAAATTTGACCAAAACAAAAATGAGTTTTTCTGTTGACTTTATGACTACGAATGTGGATAAGTTCAACACATAATTCTGCCAGACCTGGTTTATTATAATCCAAAACTCCATTTGTTTTTCTTTCAATATTTGTTCCTAGCTAGATATTGTCTCATTTTAATAACAGAGGTATAGTGAATACGAAACCTGGTTACATTGAAGCTCATATATCTATGTATTTATGAGTAAAGTAATTGCAAATTGTTCGAATATTCGAAGATTTAGAAGATCAAAATTTGTCTATATGCAAACATCAGCATCATGCCTCTTAATGTGCACGATGAAGTGGACATACGATATTTATACATCTTTACTGAATGGAAAATGTTACATCATACTAAACTGAACTTTAATTGGTTGCATAAATAGTTCTTCCAATTTGTAGAATATGTCTAATTTATTTTCTATCGAAAATTTCGAGCAAATATAAACACATTCCCTATTAATACTTTGATCGTCAATAGGATTAAACTATTATTAATTACGCGGGTGGTGCCATTTATTCAAATCAAGATTGTGAAGTTGGTGTCAACACAAGTTCTAATATATATATATATATATATATATATATATATATATATATATATATATATATATAACTTATACATTTTAAGGATTTTTCAATCTAACAATAATATAAAAATAACTAATGAACTAAAACCCTGTATTTGCATTTTTTTTGTAAATAATATATATATATATATATATATATATATATATATATTTATATATATATATTAATTTCTGGCTGATAATTTAATATTATTATTATTATTTAATATTATAAACCAATTGATTGCATAGAAATACCAATGTTTGAATCCAAAGATTTACTTTTGCCAAATATCCAAATTTTTGTTTTATATCTTGGGCAACTAGTAAAAAATTAGGTCAGATATTACCGGAATTATAAAAAAGACAGCATGAACGGGATGTAGTAATCTCGTGCACATATATTACGTGCTTACTGACAACTCATATGTAGAAGACGTTATTACGTCTTTACCCACCTGATACATAATTGCATATATATATATATATATATACATATATATATATATATATATATATGTATATATGTATGTATATGTATTAGTTCTCCACAAAAACGGTATCTAATCCAACTCGTTGTCGAATAATTCTCACTGAAACTAATCGTAACCAAACCAAAGCCTTTAACTGGAAAACATATTTAACGATCTTATCATGAAAATAGTCGTTTCAAAGCGGGAAATATTTACACAGACTTCAAAATGTACATCAAAACTGAAAGCTTTTGCTATCATTCACAGCATTTAACAAGATGAACTTTCGACTGAAATTGAAACTTACATTTCTTTAATATGAGACATAATAAAAGAAATTATAAAAAGTATAATTTTGTGCATTAATTATTAGGCGATTTAATTTTGGCTAAAATGTTTGCTTATTATATGTTGTTGTTTTCCATTAATTTTTATTGAATAATTTTGCTATAAAATATTTATCTTGTGTTTTGTTTGAACAAAACCCGATTCAAGAATTATTTAATTATTTATACAAAAAAAGGATATATTTCTCAGCATTATGAAGAATCGGGAGCAAATTGGAAATCAGTTGTGCTTGAATAAAGCTAAGATTAAATAAGCCGGATTTTTATATTATTGCAACGATTTTTTTTAAATTTTAAACATTTAGATTGAATATCTAAAATTTGCAACATGTATCTCTTCATGTATGGTTGACAGGAGGATATGCGTCTCGCAGCATTATATTGCGGTTATTTTATCTGAGGTCTTACATTTTTCTCGTTTTCAGCCTATTCACGAAATCATTTGCAGAGTATTCTTACTGATAACTATTAAACATTTAAAAAAATGAGTCAATTATTCAAGACGGTAGCCATGAAGTCTATAATTAAGCTCGTATTTATCATCAAGTTGAGTTAAGTGCATTACCGTATATGTATTTCATTTTGACCAGCTGGATTTAAAATCTGTAACAGCATGTTGCAACCTGAATAATGTAAATATACAACGTAGATATTTGCTGATGGAGAATTTAAATTTGTGGAAAAATTGTCGATCTCTCCTTCAGACTTTTAAAAACAACCTCGTTGACTATTTATTTAAAGAAGGATCCGGGTTGAAATAAAAGTGCTTGACACAAAAAATTTCAATTCATATATAAAATCTGGCAGAGAATTCAATATATCTTCAGGCGTAGATCTAGAAATGATAAATAATCAATATTAAAAATAATGATATCAAACATGTCTCTTTTATGAAAAGCAAAATATATTGTTTACAAAATAATTAACCGGTTATGAATGCAATCTGTGTGAGCTTTCAACATCCAATGGGCCAAATATCAACAATCATACCAAGTTTCGATTTTGAAGCACTGTAACGCTTCATGAACCTATTATGACTGTTACAGTGCGAAAGCTAACAAAAGAAGAAATGTTACAGAAGCCCGAAAAAGACCTACGCGAAATTTTTCTGCTAAAAGCCCATATTTATAACGGGAATATAAACGACAATTTGTCGATCATGACAACTTTGCTAAGATTCCTGATCTGTTTTCCTTGTTGTTTGACTTCTTGAGCGAAATAACCACTGGGAGCCATTACGCTAAGACCACTGATTCGATTGTATGTTCGTTGATGCTCTCCGTGGCTTTCGAGAGTAATGTAAAAACATTAAAGTTGGTAATTGAAGAAGTTGATACAGACATATGGTATGATGCCGATGACTTCTTATGACCACTAATCAAGGAGCTCACTTTTATTTGTTTGTCATATTGTAAAAAGCAAATTTGGGACTCAAATGTGGCCATACGCTGCATTTCTAGGGCGTTTAAATAATGCCTAATTTTGTAGGTAAATATTTCATAAAACACCTCATTGCTAGGCATATAAGTCTACTTGATCCTAGTTGCTGAAATAGTCTAATTCAAAATAACTGTTTACACACGCTGCATCGTTGTGAGCTAAATATAATTCGTCGTTCCGCATGAGACAATTAAGCGTACGGTAAATGAATCATGTGACTTATATGAGATTTTGAGGTTTATGCCGCTGTATATGTGCAAGTGGCTTGCGATAAAGCTAAATTAACTTATCAATAGAGAATATACTTTTTTAATATATAGCAAGAAATATGTTGATTATTTACATGCTATACCGAATAAGTTCCAATTTGGGTTAACACTTCTAAAATTTTATACATTGACATTATCTGGATGTTCAATAAAAGATATAAACACATCTATTTATACTGATGTAAGAGTGGAACTTTGCAAGACGAGGAATAATTTCAGCTGTCGCAGCACATACTAGATACGGATCAATGGACGTAGGTTTTAGTGGTGCTACAATATCAACGTTAGAGTCACATAAAATTCGGCAATTACAGATAGACAAAGAGAGACCGTGAAATGCTCAGTGGATGCAGGGCTTATGTATACTTGAAATAAAGTTCAAGAAAAAAAGCTTGAAACTATTGTTTATTCTATGCTGGCAGTAAATTTGGCAGCTGTCTAAGCGGGCATAAATCCATAGGTTTGACTTAAAATAAGACAAAGATATGCCTACACGCGGACGCATTGTGAAGAATACTAATACCAAAAATGGACGAGGATGCTAAAGCAGCCGTAATTTTACCATGCATTTTTAAAAAGTCATGAAAAAGAACTGTGGGTGGTGGGCGGAGGTTTAATGTAGACTGCTTAACACGAAATGCATTGTTTTAAAAAAGAAATTAGAACATTGTTGGGCCTCTGTCGATAATCATATCCGTTCTCACCTCTGAAATGTACCATTCATGCAAATATGAATTAACTGGCGAATTCATCTGCTGAAAGGTTGTAGAGAATATTGTCACAGGCCATCGCGTAAATCAATCAATTATCATTAAAAGGTAATGAAAAACCTTCACTCCAGCAAGATGACCTAAAATTAACATAAAGATTTACGTACACGAGAACTAATTTCTAGAAATAATAATATTTATTTATTCACCTATGTGAAATTAATGGAGGAGGGCGCAAATGCAGCCACAAGTTTCTCATGAAATAAGGATTGAAGTCTGGCGTAGAATTAATTACAAGAAATGAATTTTTTAAAATAAAAATAAATAAGAAAAAAATAGACCTCATTGGATTACTATAAGCATACTCACCTCTGAAATGTGCCATGCATGGAAATATGAATCCACTATCCAATTCATCTGTAGAAATGGTGCAGGTGGAGTGTAGTGCCGCAGACCATAGTGTAATTTAGTCTATTATCGTTAAAAGGTAATTCAAACTTTAACACGTGTAAGATGTCTTAAAATAATAAAAAAGGTTCATTTATCGATCAATGTGCCATTAATGGTCGAGAACGCTAATGCAGTCGTAAGTTTCCCATGTATTTAAAAAGAATCATAGGATAGGACATTGTGTGGTAGACGGCAGTTTGGCGTGGAATGTATTACACGAAATGCAACTATTATTTAAGGAGGAACTAAGAAAATATTTGGCCTCTTTGGATTACTATATTTATTTTTACCATTTAAAGGTGCCATCCATGCAAACATGAATCTACTAGTGACTTCATCTGCAGAAATTTTACAGAGCGTAGGGCCACAGGCCATCGTATAAATCAATCGAATATCGTTAAAATGTAACTAAAATCTTTAACTCGAGTAAGACGAACTATGTCAATGATAGCAACCACAGGACGTAGTTGTTTGGAAATTGTCATATTTAAACAATTTTGCAGAGTGATTTTATTCTTCTGGTATGAAGCAATCTCAGAAATCGTTTGCGTAGCGTTCTGCCTATGTTTATGTCCCAAAAAACAATCCTGCATAAAACTGACCGTCACATTGCTGCCAGTCAAAAGCTGCTTTGTGGGTCCTACTTATCAAACGGTAGAAATCGTTATGAATTTTTGCAATAGGCGTCTCGACATAAACGTTCTCCTACGAACGTGAAGAAAATTCATTATTTGTTAATCATTAGGTGAAATTCATTTGCAATTCATTTGCAAAAATTCAATACAACAGAAAGTGTTAATACGATCTGAAATATATATATATATATATATATATATATATATATATATATATATATGAAATTATAAACGTACGTGATAAGCAACCTTAAATTTCTCATGAAATTCGCTTTCCAAATATTTGATGCAACAAGTTGAAACAGATTGCACTAACCAATGTATCCATTTAAAATATTGTTAATTTTAAATGAATAAATGCAGAACGCAAATATTCGTGAAAAACGGATGGATTGTAGAAAATGGTTTCCGCCGAAGTTGAGAAAGTAACACTGCTATAAGGGTGCTGTGATTAAAATATTCTAATTGCACAAATTCCGGAAGTCATTTTTTTTTAAATTGATGAAATAATTGGCCAGAAATGCTGCGTAATAGATTTGTTCTGCCAAAATTAGGGTAGCTACGAAGGAATTATTTTTTGCAGCAATTATTTGAATCCGCTGTTTTAACAAATTGTTCTTGATAGTAGTGCATTTAAATTTTTTGCAAACCTGGCTTTTACAAAATAACTTTCTAGAAAAATTTCGCGAAAAAAATTTCCTTATATACTCGCAACATAACTTTTCGGTAGAACTTTGGTTTGAAAATAATTCCGGCGAAAGGTTATTTCCCTAGAACAGCGAGACTTCTAATGGCAAACCCAAAGTGACCATGAGAGTAAAAATGACCGAAAATCAATTAATATAAAACACATTGCGGCTATTTAACGAAAGTTTGTTAATAATCTCAGAAAGGTTCTGCACACCGGCATAGTCACAAATTATAACGCCCCTACACGATTATAAACACGTTACACTCAGAGTTGCTTGTAACGACATTTTAATGAAAGTAATCCAAAACAGACCTGGTATGATGTTCACCAGCAAATCGTCGTGAACTAAATAAGTATTGAATTTTATGCTGCTGTCGTAAATTCTGGCCTCTATTTCGTGATGCAACCGGTTGGTAGAAACATTGCTGAGTAATTATTTAGTTGAATGACCGCTGAAATAGCCAGTTAATCTTCTAAGCTTTTGCGTTGGACGTATTAACCAGGTTAATGCAAAAGCCAGAACGTTTTCCTAAGCTAAGTTTCCTCGCTGACATAGTCGGTGTAAGGCACGTGATTGGCTTGGCCTATCAACTAATAGTATTTTAGCAATATGTAGATTTCTTTAAAGGAGAATGTGATATCGAGAGTGGAATGTAGCAGCATAAACGCCTTTTTCTAATCATTCAAAACACTAGCTTACTAACACATGTACATCAGAAAAATTAATGAATTGACAATTTTTAACGGATGTTATATCATGGATAAAATTCCTTAATAAAATACAGAATTCCATAACTACGATTGCATGAAAAAGTACCTAGATAATCTTACTTGGGTGTTATAAAAAAATGAGAAATAAAAATGTCAATACATATGATCTCAAAAATTGGCAATTTTAAATGAATTTAGAGCAGTGATTAGGAACAAAATTAATGAAATGAAAACTTCATTTTAACCTTAACAAAATTGAGGAAACTGAAAAGTTCTTAAACAAACTTTTTGATACACTGGCCTATGTATAACGCAAGATTCAAAACGTGTTTAACAAATGAAGGAATTATTTAAATCAAGTTTGCGATCTTGATGTGAATACCTGTTTCATTTTATGTATACATTTGTCAGAAAAACTAAACGTTGTATAATGTGGAAAGACAATTACTTATTTGTAATTCTTCACTTACTGTAGAGTATTTGCAGTGGATAATACGTGAACAGTTCCCAATAAGTACAAAGCCGGTCGACTGGGCTAATTGCCTTTATACATTACACTATGCTTTGTTTATACTGATAAATTTATGTATATCATGAGACAGTTGTTCCTTTAAAAATACCCACTTTGGGTCAAATAATTGTTATCACCACCCGCGCAACCAATGATCGATATATTATAGGCAGAATTTATTTCAATAAATGATTTTATGAAGCGCAGCCCAAGTTGAATTATGGTAACAGCTGATGAGTGAATAAACAGAATGACTTTCTAAGGGCCGAAAATTTACATTTTTGCAAGTAAAATAATATGTCGCGCAAAAGTTAATTTTAGTCTATATTAAATAATAACAGCTAAATTTTCTCATTTTATCGGATAGCACTAATGCAATAATAAATCAACTAACGATAACATCTCAATAACAAATCAAATAATTGCAATTATAATCTAATTTGGTATCAAACCCTCTCTTAGTGGTATGTGTAACGACACAAAGGAATTGCCGACATATTGCGGAAATTAAATTCAATTCGATTTACGCTGCACCAATGAGAAAAAAGCGAAACTTGCCGTTAACCACTAATGTGCAAGAAGCTATATATGGCTATTTCATGGCCATTTAAGCACGGTGAATTTACCATTCAATTCAGTTGTCGCGTTTGCCTTCTGCTGTGCGTATCTCCAACGTGCTGTCTGCAATCTTTCACATATGCTGATTTTGGGCCTTGCTTTACCAACATTGGCAATATCAACCATGCCAATCTTGTTGCTGTACAAAAAAATAAACGAACCAATGTTGAAGTTGTGAGAAAATTCACGCTATAAACCTGTATTGAGTTTACGATACCGATAGCCATAAGTAAGTATGGGCTCACCTGTAGCTGTTACGAGTAGAACGCCTACGACATATCGGTCATTGAATCACTCTTGAGAACTGAGACTGCTGCACCTGTGTCTACGATGAATCCTTCGCCAGTTCTGAAATCAAGAAGGCACAGAAGTTCTTTGGGCTATTTGGCCGGGTCTTGCAAACAAGTAGCCTGCTGATTGCGACCAGCGTTATCCGTTTGGCTATTTATGTGGCGAATTAAGCGTGGACGAATAGAGTCCGGATTGTAATTGATTTCTTCCCTGTGGCGCCGTTGATGCCGTTGATGCGCAGAAAGTACGTTCTTCTACTTCCTGCGCCAGACGTTTCCCAATCCTGATGCACAACTGCGCCTGGGTTCTGTAGTCCTTTCCGTCAACTTTGGAAATTGACACTCATTCGGAAATTCTTCGGAACGACAAAGACAGACTTGGCATGAATAAAAAAAACTCTGTTGGTTATAACACCAGTTCTTTGGGGCATATCTGTTAAAGGATTGCGGGGATCTCGATCGCCGCCTACCGTTATAATTAGGTTTGGGTCTGAATTTGTGTCGAGCATTCACTTGATTTAGCTCGGATTTCGTTATGGCCAATCCTTCTAGAACTTTAGCCATGTTCGCTACTGTCCTCTCTAAAGAGGAGAGCCTATCATCTTGCGGGGGTGGACAAAAGGATGACGGATTCACCTTAGGTTCTAAAACCCTATATTCTAACTCACATCTCTCAGGTAAGTCATCTATAGAGAGAGTGTTGAGGAGCTGTCTGGCAAAGAGTTTTAATGTTTGTGGAAGATTGTTAATAAAAACAACCTTAGCCTCATGGTCAGAAATATTGGTTTTATACCAACGTTTCCGTAATTCCCTTAAAATCTCGATGGGGCCAAGGTTTGGCATGTCTAACTGTGCATATTTATTTATTATTTGCTCGGTTTCTGTGGGCCCCAGCAAGGATTCTACTTCATTTTGTAGGCCCAAAATGGGATTAGGTAGCTTCCTAATGGCCTCAAGCTTAGGATAAATCCGTCGCTGCAATTCAGAAGGTAGTTTAGCAAAAACCTTCGACAGTTTTTGATGACTGTCATAATCAGGAAACGGAGAGAAAGCGGAGTCTACGCGCATAAAGAATAGTTTACTATCTCCATCCCAAACAGGAACATCAATATCTAAAATTGGACCTAACATTCTAACAATCTTACTGTATCTTATAAGCATAAATTTATAAGAAAGATGAAAAAGTATAAATATACTTTAAACAAAACGCTTACTCACTAACAGCTTCCACAGTTGAAACAAATTCTTCGACAGTTGAATCTGCCGAGCACATAAAGTCAATGTTCGTTCACAGATCACCAAGATGTACAGTTTTGTACGTAGGAAAATTGAATAGAACATATACCCAAAAAAATTCCCCAGAAGACCACGACTTTAGAAAGATTGAATAAAAACCTATCACCTAAAAATCTATACCCAAAATTCCCCAAAAGACAACAACCAGATTAAAAACGTATACACAAATGTTAATTTAAATGAAAAAGAAAGTCAATTTTATTTATACCAAAAAAAACAATACAGTGCTTCGTATCCTGGCGCGGTTGCCAATTTTGTAAACGCCCCAGCTTTAAGTAAATGCCGTATGACATTACAAAGTCGGTTATAGTGCTATAAATACGATGTTAGTACTGTTGGGGGGCCCTTAACAGGGCCGGTCTTGCGTTCTTTGGCAAATGCCGATAAGTTCCGTATGTGTGTTGGTGTCCAGAATTACTCCTAGACTCTTGAGACGAATTGGGGTGGACTTGGGTTGTGGTTCCTTCTGTTGTGGCGTTGGAATCTCGTTGAGTAACTTCGTTGAAGTTCTGCAGTAATTGGCTCGTCTCCCTAGTTGTGCAGCAACAAGATTGACTTGGTTGATATTGCCAATATTGGTAAAGCAAGGCCCAAAATCAGCGTATCTGTAAGGTTGCAGACAGAACGTCGGAGATACGCACAGCAGAAGGCAAACGCGACAACTGAAATTGCATGGTAAATTCACCGTGTTTAAATGGCCATGTAATAGCCATATATGGCTACTTGCACATTATTGGTTTGTAGGAGTATTTTTGCGGGGTAGCTATCTAGTTCGTGATTCTGTACCCTTCCTACATACCCATGGTGGCTATTATTACTACCCATACTCATAATCATTCTCTGATCTTTTCTGGATGGTTGATGTGAGAAGGCAAAGATGAGTTATCCCACGTATATTGTACACAATGTTTCAAATAGAAATAGAATTCACTGTTAGTCCAATTTGACCATGTGCTGGTCGACAATAAAAACAAATTTTAACATAAAAGAATGTCTTATACACCATTCACAGTTAAACTAAATTGTCCGTCTTCTGGACGGCAAAAGTTAAAGTGATCTTTGTTTATAAAGAAAATTTTTTTGCACACAAACAGTTATTCTTACACAAATGTCTGAATTGAAATGAATACACTCAACCGATTGAAAATACATGATGATATGAACATAGTCACTGTTAAAAGTTTTCACTGAAAATGAATGTGTTTACTACGTGTGAAGACTTCAATGACAAAAATTCACAAATAATTAGTTCACTGTTTGCTATGTTTTTAACTCATATCAATATAATAATTCATTATTCTCTGAAATTCGGATAGGCATAATTAAATTTTAACAGTAAATCCTTCGAGTAAACTGTGAATAATCCAACTGAGCGAAATAAATCCACTGTGACACAATAGTCCACCGCGTGATCCAGGGGAATCGCGTGCGGTTCTGTATATTTCATAAAAACCCTATTAATTACAAATAAAATTGCAGTTCAAGAAATCACAATTAAAACTGCTTGAAACTAACAGAGATTGTTTTTTAAATCACAGTTAAGAGAAATATTGTATAAGAACAGAGTTAGATTATTTGACCTTAAAGAGCACTGTATTTGTCAAAATAGAACATCGTTGGGCTTTAACGCGGAGCCGCGTGTTACAGGTTAACGACAAGCTTCGCTTTTTCCTCATTGGTGCAGTGTAAATCGAATTGAATTTATTTCACGCAATATGTCGGCAATTCCTTTGTGTCATTACATATGTATGAGGAACGCAAACCTTTTATTTATTGAATTCGAAATGTAATAGATTTAATGAAATTGAAATCTATCGTGATAAAACGCAAGCATAAAATTTCTTTTTATGGAAAAAAGATAAATAATCATGCATGTTTATGATAAGTGAAAAATTTTTTTGGAAGTAATAAATTTTGACGGTGAGCATATTAAGCATATATATTATTAGCGAATGTTCGTTTGTTTAATCTCTTGAATTATTTTAATAATCCTTATTTGAATAATAAGATATTTCATTTAAATCACTTTTCCAAATTTTGTTTAAAAAGTAAAAGTATTTTAATTTTACAAAATTGTAGTTTAACATATCTTCTGTATGAATAATAAAATTTATAATTGTTAAAATACCTTACTTGCAAAAGAGGCAGATTTTAATTGCAAATTTGCCACAAATTGCATAAAGTTAAAATAAAGGATATTGAAATTATTTCTGAGATTTTGTTGATAATTTGAAGGAATCTTGTGGTATATTTGAATCAAGATATCACTTGCGCTTCTTATATTGCTAGTTTTCTATAGGCCCAATCTAACTGAATTCCTTTATTTATTTAGCAAATATATATTTTTAAATTCAATATTAAATGGATAATTTTTCATTTTCATCGTAGGCTATTTATAACTTCAAAGCGAAATTTGTGCAATTATTTACCTGCTTCAATCTTGATTATTTTCCTTCCTGATGCGTTGGTAGATTTTGAATTATAATTTTATTAAACATTAACTTGGATTGAATTTTTGTATTTTAGATTATTGCACAAAAACTAGACATATACCTGTAAAATAAAACTACTCCTTTAAAAGTCAATTTAAAATAGTTTTAGACAGTTATTTATCAAAAATAAATACATCATGTCGATATATATTTTAAAAAATCATTTTTATAAATCATCGCAAAATTTTATTTTATTCTCCACACATATTTTGTTTTAATGGAATTGATTCATTAATTTAAATTCTTAAAAGGAAGGATAAGTGTCTAGATACTATTCTCACTAAGAAAGAGAATTATACCAATGAGTTTTTATTGTTAACAATTCGGTTTTAAACCCATCAATTTAATCATTCTTTTTCATTTATTTTTGTTATTTTCCAATCGATACTACAAATTGTACATATTCAGTAAATAGGCTAATGATAAGCAGCATTTTGCATAAATTATTGATTCTTATTGATTGATTAATTGAAAATTGTCAAAGTCAGTGGCCTAATTTTCTGCTTTGAGTCTTGTATCTGAAATCAAATTGGGGTATAGTTTAACTTTCATATAACTAAAATGCTGTTATCCGCAGTGCGAGTTATAGTTTCGATACGCTAGAACAGAACAAACACTCAAAATATGTCAGCAAATATGTCGAATGTACTTTTAATAATAAGGTCATCGGAATCATTATTTTTATTTATAAATTGGAACAAATGAAGTTAGTATGCCTAACTCAAATATTGATGTTACATATTAACCAGACACGAAGTAATGCAGAACATATGTCAGTGACGCCTATGCAAACGTTTGGTTTATTTATGTTTAGAATTACATCACAACAGGAAACTGAAAACTTGGATCAAATTGGACGTGATACTACTTTAAGAAAATAGTAAATGCATTTGACATTGTCAGATGTAGTTTGTACATTTCCTATCATTCACAAATTTAACATTTATTCACAGCTATTAATTAAAACCTAAGTTTGATTTAAAATTAGAACATAGGTCGAGCGGATGGTCGGAATAAATCCCTTTATGTAGCTGGGCAAGAAATGGATACCCATGTCATTTATTCTAATAAAAAATCATACAAAACATGCTATAATCACTAACATATGTTACATTTCCGTTCAAACAGGCGCCATTATGCAAGTATGTATTAGGTTTTGCGAACCTAGTAACAAATTAGTTCAGTTGTGACCAGAAGGATAAACCAAAGGCAGCATGAACGGAAAGTATAATCTCATGCACATTCGTTTCGTGCTTGCTGGCGACTCATCAGTAGGAGCCGGTATTACGCCCTTTAACCACTATATATTTGGTAGAAGAATGTGGAATAATAGGAAGGTACATTCTCTTAGACGAATGTGTAAATCTGCCATAGTGAAGCTAACATCATATAGTCTACGAAAATGCGACTCCAACGCTAACTCACACTATATAATATATATACCGAGTCTGTATAGGATACTAATAATAGTCATAGTATTAGTATCCTTTATAGACTCTATATATATGTTATATAGTGTGAGTTAACGTTGAAGTCGCATTGTCGTTGACTTTAGATGATGTACCGTCCTATTATTCCACATTCTTCTACCAAATATATAGTGGTTAAAGGGCGTAATACCGGCTCCTACTGATGAGTCGCCAGTAAGCACGAAACGAATGTGCATGAGATTATACTTTCCGTTCATGCTGCCTTTGGTTTATCCTTCTGGTCACAACTTAACTAATTTGTTACTAGGTTCGCAAAACCTAATACATACTTGCATATATATTAGGTCTTCACAACAAACAGTATTTAGGCGCCATTATGTGTCTATTATTTATACATAAAATTGTAAATTAAACGAAAGTTACAAAGAAAATACGTGAAAATAAATTCGATGACATTGTACAGCACACAATCTATTCTAGGTCGATATCGGTATGTATGTTGGACGCAAGCATTGCATAACCATGCACAATTTCAAAAAGTTCCACTTTGTCTGTCTTATGTTGTGCTCTAATTATGACCTATAGAACATAACATGTTGCCTAACGAATTTATGTCTTATTCTATGTTTGTTTTGTATTATTTAAATGCTGAAACTTCCCATAAATAACAGTTATAGCCAACTTCACTAACGGTTAGAATTTAAGTTGCCTGGTTAAGCCACAGAAGCAATTTTCGCTTTTTTGCTTATAAATTACAGTAAATATGTAGACAAATTTATGCTGTTACTTTTGTTCCGTTTTTATAAGATTTTTGAACAAATACCTATTTAATTGGGGCCAAAAATTGATAACTATTTTCTTTTTATAGAAAGCCACAAAAAGAGACGTAATTAGTTTGATCTAGAAATTTAGACACTTTTCACTATTTGGTGAAAGAGATTCCGTCTGAATATTCGGCAAAATGCATCATTTTGTTTTGTGTTGCCTATTATTTAAATATTTTGCAAAGATTATTAATCGCATTCTAACTGATCATAGCATTTAATAAATCTACCTTGGCAGTCCTTATCCAGTAATTCCATTCCTCTATATCTATATATCAATTATACAGTCTATCTCTCTCTATGAAGGTCTCTCTCTTTCTCTCCGTCTCTTCATAAAGTTATAATTCACCAACCTGTGTACAATCAGATAATACATCTTGGACCAGAAGTTCTGAAGCGATAGAAGAAAAGTTTACATAAGATAACAGTTGATGCTTGTCTACAATTATTTGCAAAAAAATTTGAACAAATTTAAAACTAACCAAATCAATAGATGACTTAAAATAGAATTTATAACTGATAAAATTTTTCGTATTGATTGTTGACTACCTGCACCTGTCCGGGTCCTCGACAGCATGTATGTATCAATACAGTCGACATTTAACTTCAAAAAAACTTCAGAGTTAGGAATAAAAAATGTACTTTAACCCTTCAATATGACCAATCTAATAATGATGACCAATCTTATTCAATTATAGTGGCAATTTAATTCTTGGGGTGATGACTTATCACTTTTAAGTAATTAAGGAATAAGGAGACCGTGCTGGTTGCTTTGAACGCGTTCACCACCATTCCTCATTATTAAGAAAAATCGTAATACTTACGATTAGCTTAAGCGCGTTACGAGAATTTTGAGCCTGATTATGGCCAAGGCAAGGTAGTACAGATACTATTTCTATCTAAAGGCAAGTTCCATAATAGCCGATCATTGAGACTTCAAGTGTATAACTTATTTAATGAAATTCGGTGTACTATTCGATATTCTGCACACAAGTGGGATACCAATAAATTTGTAAATACTATATGTGCTGTGGGCAAGATTCACATCTAATAGCGTTTACGTCGACAGTTGATTATCGGACAATTTAACCACTAGCATTGATGTCCTTCAAAGATGACAAATTGTCAAATTTTGTGTAATTTTGAAAAGGATGCCATCATGAACTTCATTCTTTCATACGTTTAGGATCTCGGCTTCAATCAATAGGCAAAGCTGACATTCATAGACGTATTTTCGAGTGGCTTACATGTGCTCCAAGTTAGACACACAAATAATGTATACTCTATGGCACTGACTTGATTACGATTTACGCATTCCTCCAATTCGATTGCCCAGTAGAGCACTATACTCTCAGAACCTGCCAGATTGGTGTAAGAATTATGGTGGGTAATTTTTGATTGGAAGCAATTGCAAAAGTAAATTAAATCTAAGTAGCGTAAAACGCGTACGTCAAAAGGAAAATGTTCCACTTTCGCATCAAATTTCATGGATGAAATATAGCATCAAATTAAGCTCGATGGCAAACCTGTTGCAAATTTTTACCGGCAACCTTTGTGCTCATAGTTCAGAAGAGTTAACTAAGATATTTTTTGTATTTAAGGTGTGCTTCATTTCCGATTTTGCATTGTCTTAAATCTTACACGGCAATACATGTGTTTGTATAAGTCTGCGTTGCTACATTTTTGTATTACCACGATTAGTATCTTTATCTGAACTGGATTCTCCAATATATACATGATAATAATTTTATTGATATAAATTAAAAATATGGTTATTTTTTCTTTCTTTTAAAGAATATATTATATTGTACTTTTCTTTATATTATTACTTTTTAAATAAATCTCTTTTTAGTAATAGGCCTGTGATGCACATTTTGTTTAAAGTTTGATGCATTGCTATTTATGACTGTGATGAACGATGGATAAAAAGAGACTGCTTGTGGATTGTGGATCAATATCTAGACCAGACCTTCGTAGATTCTTCCTGCATTTTTCCTCGAATGAATGACAATAGCGGATCAAATCGCAACCTATTTTACATATCTTTGCATACATTGGTGAACTTCTTGAACTCATTTTCCGCCATACATTGTTCAAAACCATGAAGTTATAAAGCATGTCAAAAGGATATATTATTTACATCAGTCTTGTAAGCTTGTGAAAAATGCCAATCCATTTTTATCTGGATAGTCACATAACCTCATAAAACTAACGTTAGATGACATTTATGTTTATCTCAAGATCGTATACTTGATTCATAAAAATTTGACACCATGCACGAAAACATAGATTTTTCGTTTTTAAAACGTAAGTAAAATTGATGCAATCTCCGAAATATCCATTTTTGTGACTGCTTGAAAATGTGCAGTCGGTATTTCCAACCAAGTACAATGTGTGCGACACTAATATCATATTTTATAAATTTTTGAATGAATTGAGGTTTGATTTTGCTAATTCAATTGGCCATCGTGCTATGTTGAATATCATGGAAGGTAGATTCGCTTAATTATATGCAACTGATGGCAGTTTTTAGATGTTGACGTATTTATCAAATACAATGGGATTTGTTTTTGTCTCAAGTGAACAGACATGTTTTAAAAAAAAACTATATGATCATCAACCGCGTTATCACAGATTGCTTAGTTGAAAAATATCTTTAATTTCATTTACAATATGGATAGTTTTTCGCAAGCGGACAAATCTTTTGAAACAGTTTTCTATCCGCAAATGCGCAATCGGTGATTTATAGACGTTAAATTGTATATGGAGTTATAAATTTGAACAAAATTGTTGAAGAAGGCCCATTTTACTTTCGCCAGAACACAACTCGTGTTTAATGTTGGTATTTCGTGTAGTCAACAATTTTGAGAACAAGGGAGATCATAATGGGTTAGGCACACGTCAAATGAGAAGGGTACAAATATGTATACACACACAAACGCGCGTACACAAACACGAAATCACATAAACAATTCATTAGTTTATAGAAGAACAATTTATGTACTTACTTTGTTTGTTTATACGAAGATAATGATTGCTCCTTAATACGGCCTCCGCTTTGCATAATAGTTCTTGGAAATTCGCTTGATTTAAAGTGTTATTTTTATGAACCATATTTTCAGTCATTGCGGAAACGTTGTGTGGTATAAAATGTTGTTTAATTATTTTTTTAGCAATCGGCTAATCCAGCCTACGTGTCGCACTGAGCAGGTATGTCAAAAATATAAATTAGTAATGTTGCAATTTTTGATTGCAGCGATGCAATTCTTTACATTTTAGATTAGCAGGCGTTTTGTTGTGCAAACAAAAATCCATTGTGTACTATGCATCCTAGAAGTCACTGTTTATTAATGATTTGAGTAAACATCTCGAATGAGGAGTTCCATTTAAAAGGTAGAAACACATACACTTGAAACTGATTGCGCTGCAATTGTATAATTGCTATTAAAAATGCGAAATCCCGATAAATTTAAAAATAATTAGCAACGAAATTTGGCCATTTAACAAACATTAATATTGAACATATTATCGAATGTATGCGCCTGACAGTCAAAACTTAGCAGTGTATTTAAAATGAATAACTCCTGTTATACAGGTGCAAAGCAGAGCAATGTTACTGTCGAGGACAGATTCCAGAGTGTGTTGACCTTTTTTTCAAATCATATTAGCACGACGTCTAGGGCAATATTGTGGCAAGTAGAAAGTGCTAAAGTTTTAAAATATAATGCTGGATACCTTTACATGTCGAGTAAATATTCACATGTGAGTCAAAAATTTAAGAAAACGGTTTCTCATTTTGAATCGGCACATTTTTGAGCCTTTTAAATTATTATGTTTTCAGTTAATTTGTCCAAGCGATCACACTGGCTGGAAACATTTTGAATTTTGTAATTATGTGTGTTAAACGACAAGGTTCGACCAGTCTGCAATTCGGGTCTATATATTAGAACCAGACAATATATATTGCTACTGTATGTAGAAGTATAGATTTAACTAATTAAAGCATAATAAAGTTAAACGAGCGTCTCTTGGTTAACATTCATTCCATCCTTTTTTGTAATTGACCTCTAATGCGCCATAACGCAATGTAGGCCAAGAATGGATGTTCAAAAAATATTTATTATATGTTTTAAATGTCTTTTTCTCTTTATCCATGACAAGGTTGGGATAAACTCCGGGAATGTTTGATTTTAAGTAAATGGCATTTTTAAATATTTTGATTTAGTAAATAAATTTTTAAAAAACCCAGTGGATGGTAGAATGATATGTTAAATAAAACTCGTTTAATTTAATTAACATTTTTACTATTTTTATAATAAAATATAGTGGTAGATTTGGCATATTATTTCAATCTAGACGAATTTTGTTAAATAAACAAAAAGTAGAAAGGATGAGCCAACATAGTAGAGGTCATAGTTTAAGCACGAATAGACTATGGGATATTGGAGCAAATTTTTCGGTGCAAAATGGGTTGATCAATATACGAATTTTCCTTGCCTTCTCATGTAAATTTAAAGTAATACGAACAATATCAATATCAATTTAAATCAATCAAAACTCTATAATTAAATACGCCATTGACTCTTATAATGCAAACCATAGATGACTTAATCAGCCTTTCGTCACAAACTCCGAATCAGACGTGCGCCGATTCGAGCCCTCCTCGCAATAACATGAAAAGTTCAGCAGTAAAAGTAAAACCGATTTGCTGGATGAACTGCTTTTTCTATATTTTAAACTTATTTTTAATACTGACATAAGTAAACATATAATGGGATTGACGTTTATATTTTGATTGCACTCGTGATTTAAATTGAAGTTGCGAAAAGCTGGATTTATTTCTGAAATATGCGAGATCAGTGAGATTTATGTTATTCTTTATGTATCTGAACTAACTAAAATAGGCTTCATTTATGTTAAACTAACTTCGTAGTATTAATTCAAAAAAACTATTCTAGAATTACACTTTTATGATTGTAATTATCCGTACACATTTTATCCATCTCTTAAAAAAATTTAATAAGTTAGCATATACAATAATCAGAGGGATTCTCAAATTTTCGGGCATATATGAATTAGTTGCCAGAGAATGGCAGTGATGACTTTGACGTGGGTTCATTTAATTCCGAATCTTGGAACTGAGCCGAAACAATGCGAAAACGGCACACCCACATCAAATCTTAGTTATAAACTTATATGCATTCATTGGTCAATCTTCTATTCTATTTGGTATTGATTTTTAACCCTGCTTACTGTTGTCTTCCTAAGTCAGTAATTTTAAGGTATAAAGCATGAAATAAGCGACACAGAATAGGATTTGATAGAAAATAAATAACACAAATTTATGCCTAACTAATAATTACTTGCAGATTGTCGCTTCTGTGGTTTACTTTGTCAGTGTCATGACTCTGAACCAATTGCAGTATGATTTAAATCATGGCCGAGTCAAATCTGTCAAAAGCTCGAAATGTTGTCAAAACAATCTAATCACTGAAAAATACGATTCGTCAAATAGACCGGTTTTCACCATATTAAAAATTCGACATAACGTTTCCTTAATTTTTTCTGCAACAATTCTAATGAGTAAGCATTCGGTGCAGTTTCTTGCAGTCGAAATCGATATCGAATTGAATTCCATTGATTGACCAAAAGCATAAAATGTAATGTGACATCACGCAAATGCGCTGAATCACTTCATTAATGGTTAAGTTAAATAACATAGAATTAAGTGCCAATACCGTCATCAAGTTGATGAGTGGCTAAACGAACCAAACCGTTATAGGTAATCAAGTACTCTGTCTATCTAATGCAGTGCTAAGTCATATCAAACCAAATATTTCACAATATTGTGTTATCTTAGCGTATTTAATCATAATTTATTCTGATGAAAAAAGCGTATGTCTAATATGGATAGACCGGTGAAAACTAATTAGTATCTTATTAAAAAATAACTCCCTCGAGTTTCGACGTGAATGGAAATGACGATTTACAAACGATAAATTAAAGTTTTCTGGTTGATAAATTATTATTATACCTTGCGCAATATTCAGCTTATTCCGTCATGCATATTATTGAATTGTGCATCAATTAATAATTGAACATATTTATTCAATATCTGCTCTATATTTTCCATTTAATATGTTACAAAATAGGCATATTTTCGTTAACTAAACGGGTGAGTTTCAGGGACCCTTTTTTATAAAATCTATTCTATTAAAGTTTTACACTAGAGAAAACCGATTAAATCAACGTCTTAGAAATATATTATTTAGTTGACGTGCCTGAGTTCAATGACAAGAGCAACGACATTTATGTCCATGAAATAAATTGTAATCAGTCATATTTCTACCCGCAGTTAATGAAGCAGTCCATGGAGAACTGGCGACATATGGTCAATTTCATTTTATAGAAATAGAACTGCATTCAGTATATTATTTATCCTTCACTATGTGAAACCTCTTATTGCATACATATTATGTGTATTATGTCTTCGTTATAAACATAAAATTTCATGTAAACTGCGATTCAAGTAGGGTCGTTTCTCACTTACATGAAACTCATCAACTAGTTGACGGATTTCCCAGCCAGGTAATTCAGCCGTGATGCAATTTACTAACAAAGCCGAAGCCAATAATAGCATTTATTCTCAATTTTATCCGAACTAAATGTTGTGGTCGGTCTACTTTGCATGGGAAATCTCTTGGCTATTGTTTTTAAACTAAATGTTTAACGGTTTTGCACAACCTAACATTACTGGGCAGACCCTATGATATAGGAGTTTGTTACGTAAGATTAAATTAAAAAATAAATACTATTATTAAACATGTTTTTAGTATACACTAAAAAATGCCTAAGATATAATATGGAACTCATCAATCAGATCTGTATGTTCTATTGTGCCAATGATCAAGTTGTTGACATACTTTCTGCGTCCTGGATTCGAGCCTGAGAAGACGTATATTAGAGCTATTTAACTGAATCATTAAGATCTTAAGGCTTCGCAATGCGTAAGGTGTCGTGGTTAAATTCTAATTTATGAACTTGATTAGATCATACATCCGAGCAATTCAAACCGATATCGATTTCGATTTAATGGAGCTGAAGAAAACGCCCCTTTAATAATTAACTGACAGTGGAAATTCGTTAAACGATAGGACGAGGTTTTTATAAAGGCAACACATTTGATAAAGTTTTGACATTTTGCAAAACCTTGGGAAATAATCGCAAAACATGTAGGCGGAAAGCAACACAAATCAGCACTACGAAATCGTCAAAAATTTACCTTCTAAAAACGTAGGTTCTATGACATATAATAACAGATATAACCGTACATAACGAAGTATGCCTTCACAGGTAACAACTACTAATCTAGGGACGGCAAACTTAGTCGTTGCTAACCTTATATTTCGTTTTACTTTGTTGTCTGGCTGGTTAAGCGAAATCGTATTTGTTTTTAATTTACGTTTGCAAACTCGATTTTGGAATTTGTTACTCCCACTCACGCATTCAGTAAATTAGTAACAGTATACATTGTACATATGAGACTTTTGTTCGTGGCTGCATAAAATTTGATTAGCGGAGAATTCTTGACAAGCACATCATAAGCGTGGTCACCAGATGAGAGAACCACAGTTTGCACTACGCCAGTCAGTTCGACCTGGTGCTCTGATGATGACAATAAAAGGGACCAATGGTAGATTTGTTGCGTTTTGCAAATAGTTGAATAAAATCAGATTGCTGTTAATCTTAATTTTGCAAACTTTATTTAGACACTTTTGTGACTAACTTTGACAGCTTTTTGAGTTACATTACATGGCCTAATTGAAATTAATTGCTGAGCCTGGAATAGCACAATTAATTATTTTTAAATGTTTTAGAAAATAAATCATTCAATTAACTTCTCAGTAATAAGTGCTGACAAATATTCCAATCAGTTAAAGATTTTGGCGTGGCATATGAAATTATCAAATCAATCGAATTTAATCTTTGATAACCTTAACGCGATTATCCAATGCGTATTTACTTCTACAAATTTTTGTTTATGCATAAAATCTTGTGGTTCATTGGTCATTTCTGTCATAGAAATAACGCTTATTATATTTTGCCAGAATGCACATTTTATTCTACCTGAAAGTTTAAAAAAATTCTTATATTAACCCAATTTGATTTATGTAGTCGGAATTTTGAAATACGAATGGAAGAAACGTGTGTAAACGTATGCTTCTATATAAAATATTGATTAAGCTTCACTAGATTTAATAAATAATTCCAAAATACGATTAATGTGAAACAAGACTGTGTGGTTTATGCGTGAAAAAAAAGCGGAGGACGATAAAGTATCATAATTTATAATGTATACAAGAAACGAAATAAGTGGAATTCATCCTGTATTATTCACAACACAGATCAGGTCATAACTTGAAACAGATCAGTTCTTGTGTTAACACGATTGAAATAACGACAAGATTAAAATTAACGAAGTAGAACAGTGGATGGCAGAATTAATGCTTTTACCTGGACACAATGAAGTACTATGTATTATGCAACTTGCCTTATAAAGTGTAAGACTAAATACAATATACGTTTGCAGCTGTTAAACCGTTACAATTGATCTTATGTTTATCATATTACGAAAATTTGCTATCAGTCAGTATCGAATACACCTGTTATATCTCTTGATATGCAATAGCTAATCCAAAAAGTGAAATGTACAATGTTTGAGTGTTTACCAATTTATTTACGTGTGCATTTTTAAGTAAATTTTGTGGACTCTCGGTTAATGATTGTTCTAATATGAAAACATATAAACACTTATAGTACAAAATGAACAGCAATATAGGAATTTAAGAAAAATTCGTCTTCTGGACAGAGTTTGCACCTAATAGGCACTGATAAATCCTTTCATTAGAGACAATGCGATGCGAAGTTTTCACGTTGGCCACTGACAAAAAGTTCTAGCAGTCTTACGAGTGAATCTAACATGTTTTGTATGACTGCCACCAAAACTTCAGGTTGTGACTAAGATCCTTTTATATGTTCCATTAAATTGATTAAGGTACTTATTGACGCTGTTTACTACGTTGAAAAGTTATCAAATGCTCGCGATATGTGTAAATTTTCCACTTGCTTCCGTTATAAATAATTTCGCGTCAACGGCATACGTAGTAACCTCGCACCAGAGAGATAAAGATCACATGCAAATTTGTTTCATGTCGATCAGCATAATATTTGAGAGGTAAAATGGCGTCATTTAAACTTTTGGTTTATAATTAAATGTCATAATATCAAAGTGATGTAGGTAAGTATGTATTAGGTGTTGCGAAACTAGTAACAAATTAGTTCAGTTGTGACCAGAAGGATAAACCAAAGGCAGCATGAACGGAAAGTATAATCTCATGCACATTCGTTTCGTGCTTACTGGCGACTCATCAGTAGGAGCCGGTATTACGCCCTTTAACCACTATATTTTGGTCAAGAATGTGGGATAATAGGACGGTACAATCTCCTAGACGAATGTGTAAATCTGCCATAGTGAAGCTAACATCATATAGTCCACGACAATGCGACTCCAACGCTAACTCACACTATATAATATATATACCGAGTCTGTAAAGGATACTAACAATAGTCATAGTATTAGTATCCTTTATAGACTCTCTATATATATATTATATAGTGTAAGTTAGCGTTGAAGCCGCATTGTCGTTGACTTTAGATGATGTTAGCTTCACTATTGCAGGTTTACACATTCGTCTAGGAGATTGTACCGTCCTATTATTCCACATTCTTCACCAAATTTATAGTGGTTAAAGGGCGTAATACCGGCTCCTACTGATGAGTCGCCAGTAAGCACGAAACGAATGTGCATGAGATATACTTTCCGTTCATGCTGCCTTTGGTTTATCCTTCTGGTCACAACTGAATCAATTTGTTACTAGGTTCGCAACACCTAATACATACTAACAAATCTAACAGTTGTTGGGTGTGAACAGCTGCAGCGTTTCATTATTTATCTAATAAACGAGCAAATACGCTGTGTATGCTGGACCCCTAAGTGTTGCTAGGGTTAATGTTATGCAAAAGTCTCACTTATAAATAATATAGTTATACTTTAGCGCTATAAGTTAGACGTTTTGATTTATCTTGGAGTTGTAATGTATTGTTATAAGTTAGTATTATTAATCAATTACCGTGATGTAAGTTAAAACTACATGTTAGTCTTATTGAGCAATAACGCTTATGAATGTTATTGTTATTTGTAAGACTAACAATAATCGGCGTAAGTGTTCTAACTTAGTTTAATAAGTTAATATTTCGATAGATCTTTGTATTGCAAATTCTTGTTCTATGTTAATCTCACCGATAGTTCATTGTGACAAAGGTTAATTCTAAATTAGTTTTGAAGGTAGATCCTAGTTTAAGTAATCAATGTTTTATATAAGTCTTTTTGATTGAAATTCGGGCAGTAAGTCACCTTTACATTATTCTTATTGATATATCGCAGTGTTAATTGTCAGTTCTCTAAATAATTTTTGATGAATGCATTTTATGTTTATGTTAGTTTTATAAATTATTTATATTGAATGATATTAGCATTACTAGATTGTTATATAAGTTGTACCAGATGATCGATTTCACTTTTGTTAGGTGTCGATTTCATTTAGTCTTATTGGTCAATAATGATTTTGTAAGTTATTGTTGTTCGTAAGTATTAGTTCTTAATCTTAATCTTTAACGTCATAATTGTAAGTTAATTTTACTGATCGAGCTTAGCGTTGTACGTTAGTGCCATGTGTTATTCTTGTACATCGATATTAGTGTTGTCAATGGCTGTAAATCATTTATGTTATTAATTGATCTTAGTTTAAATAGTTAGAGTTATAATTTCTACTAGTTGGTACATCCAGGTGTTGTTAGTTAAATGCTTTAATTTAAACATATTAATTAATATTGACGTTGTAAGTTAATTTTATAGGGGAGTTTTATTAATTGATCTTGGTGTTATAGATTAATGTTCTAATTTCGTTTAATCTATTGAGTTTAGCGTTGTAAAATAGTGTCATGTGTTACACATATTGATCGAAATAATTGTTAACAATTATTGGTTAATAGTAGTATTGTTGACCGGTACTGGTTTTGTACGTTTGAGGTACAAATTAGTCTTACTGGTCCTTATTAGACGTCATGGTTGCAACTGTTATTTTCATTCTGTAGTAGCGATAAGCTCACCATTTTAAATTAACTCCTTTTTGAAATAAGTACTGCCACTAATTTCCTCATTTACCTCAGTTTGTTGAATTCGCGCATCTTCGTTTTTAACACCTGAATTAAAAGCTATTAGCGAATGAATTAATATTAAAAAAACGAAGTTAGATTAAGGAAAAATGCTCGTTAAAGTTTCGCATTATTCTTTTAAAATATACATAAAGTATAACTTCACAAATAGCCAATTTATGTAGAAATGCTAGTGGTATTTATTAATATGTATATAATGGACAAAATATTCGCCGAAACAAAAATTACTTTAATGTCGCTCAATTCAGAGAAATGTTCCGATGTGCCACGAGAAATTTAAAATTTTATCAGTTAGAAAGAACATTTCTCTCTGCGTTTCTCTTTTATGGCCCACAAATGAACATATTTTCGTACATTTATAAGGAAAAAGACATTTTAAACAAAGAAAGGATGTGAAAAGGACGAACAACAAACAATTGAAGTTAATCACCTGTTGATCAGGTTCCATTCCAACTCAGCTTAAACGGCTCGCACTTTTCCTAAGACATTTTATATGATGCTAACTCACTTCTGTTTTGGCATTTTAAAATCATCATGAAGGCAACTTCTTACAAATATAAATGGAAGATTTTACCAATAAGTTGCGCAATTACAAACCTATATTTAGAATTAGACCTGATATTGGCGATCAATTTACCGTCATTTGAAAAGTAGTTTATAAAACCAAATGAGCAGTGTTTGCGCGGGCCGTGACAAAAATGACTGTAATCAAGGTTGCCATCTTAAAATAAATACCTGACTCATTATGTGCATACCTTTGTCAGTAAAAAATTATGCTTTGCGTGCGTAACCAATGTTCAATTATTCATATAGATGTTCAATTCTATACCATGTCCGTGGGTGCGTCTTCTTTTCTATAATAATAGATTCGAGGTGGTTAAGTGGAAGTTTAGTTCTAAATGCATGTCAAATAGCCTTGAAATAAAGGAAAGTTTAAACAAGAAAAATTAATTAGTACACAACTGAAAATTGAGTGTAGTACGCGTAAGGTGATTCAATATTTAGACCATCAGATTCAGGTTCAAGTCCTGTCCACAACAAATTTTGAACAGACTGTGATGAGTCCCCTATAAGAACGGAGCCGGTCTACTGGATGAAGTGCCTTTTTTAATGTATACAATGATTAGCTTTTACAGACAAATGCATGTATATAATGGGGCAATTTCTTACATCAAAATCGAAACTTCTATTAAAGTAGCTTAAAAACCATGTCAGATAGAATGTTAGAAACTATTTACATCTCGCGTATAAGCTTAGAGCATTTCCACTGAGCAACGACCACCGGTCAGCGTCTCAATGTCCTTTTTATTGTCAAACAGGCTTTGCTGTTCCTTTAGCTAAAATGCGGCATGACTACATTATTTGACATACACACACACAGCTTAAATCAGTCGCCATAAAATTGGCAATCATGCAAAGACAATAGTGTATGTGGAGTTCCAGTGCTTAAAAACTGTCTATTAAGAAAATTACAGCGATTTTTTCGTAGAATCTGTAATCATTTTTGCTCGTAAATATGCCTTTTATTTTTGGTGAGCGCTGAAATTATCGGGCAATTTTCAGCTGTCTATGCAAACTTTCATTCTCCACAAAAAATTACATTTTCACTTATTCGATGTCGATTTTTAATATTTGTATCCGCTTTAATCGTTGTTCATTTATCTATTTGTCATTCAAATTCATCTTCATTAAATAATTTAATTGGCAGACTTCTTCGGAAATTGAAAATTGTCTGTGTGAACGATGTGCAGTTCTTTGAACACTTGTTTTTAAAGCTTTTATTTTAAAGCACCTATTTCGCTATCAACCATTATTCAATTTGCCATTCTACTCTGTGAGTTAAAATTTGAATTTTCGTACATGCTATGCCATTTCGAAAATAAATATTAGATTTCATACTTTTCACTGTTTAATTGTCAATTCCTTTCCGATCTTCATTTGCGTAAGTGAATTAAAAAAAGGAATGATGCAACCTTTAAATTAACTTCTATTTTAGCACTTCGGTCCATGACCAGTTCATTTCTAATTTAATGTATCTGAGTAAAACTCCAGTGAAAGTGAGCCTTTTCTGTGCCATAGTCAGAATTTACATTGTACAAATTTATTTTGTTTGCATCAATCATTTGTATGCCAGAAAACTTTTTTAGTATAAATTATTAATCATTGCTTCGCCAAATGAAATAAAAACAACTAATAACTCGCAGATTTCACGAAGAGAACAATCAATTAAGACCTTATTTTGTATATTTTTGTTATTGTATGATACGGTCTGTAAACAAGCGGGTAAAATTTACATGCCAGTCCTCACGGGACTTTAAATCTTAAACTTTTTAGCCTAAAGGTATAGGGCCAAATTCTGTTCTCTGGTGGTTTCTGTACCAATTACGATAAGCTTTGGCAAAATATCATATCTTAATCTTTGTTCTAGTGTTAGTCGATGCATTATTTGGAAATTTGCTCACATACCGTAAAATCTTCCTTGATTTTTATATTGTATTTTAATATTCCTTCCGCCAGCACGATTCAGACAATCTGCATGCACTTTTTTTAATTCCGGTTTACAAGCTTAAAATAACTATCAATCCCATTGTATTGAACTAGTCGTTAAAAAACATAGCTGTAGCAATAGCCATTATTTAGACCGAGAAGGTACAGAGGGTCCTATCTAGAGCTGGTATGAATTCAACAGATTTTCCTAGCAGAAGTTCACGTATTATGATGAAGCAGTCAGCACAATGATGGAAGCAGACTTCAAGCCGCAGAAGTAAACATTAAAAAATAAATATTTATATTTTTGTTTTTATAAATCGATGCGCTTTATACGAGCAAAGTCCTATATTTAATAAATAAAAAAGCATTTGTGTTAAGACAAACAAGATGGCTGTTGAGTCAGTCCCTGAAACCAACACTATGGCTACCGAAAACTGAGATATGTTTTGAATATTTGAAATAGTGTCCAAGTATTCTTGGTCATAATTTTCTCAATCTTGTTAAAAATAATGGGAACAATTTATTAGATCTTCAATTTTGCAAATGTTATTTTCTAGATAATGTGAGATTCTGTTTACCTAGAAAACTGAATACATTTCTTTAAGTATGAACGAACTTTTTTGAAACCATTTAAGCGAAATAAAGTTATATACACCAGTCAATCAAATAAACAGCAGGCGTTGCACCGGAAGTGTTAACAATGTATTAAATGAAAGGCAATTCTTCCATTTTTTTGCTAGTTGGGAATTCTCAATCCAACCACCAGTGTATATCGCAAGATTGCTTTGTTAGTTTGTTTGACTATTGTCCAAAAAATTTAGAATATTATATCGGAATATAGCTTTCGTATAGATAACATAATCATTGCGTGATATTCGGTGATATGCGTTTTTAATTGATAAAATTTGCTTAATCAACGTATAGAAGCCTGCATCTAAGAGATTTATATATTACAATAATTAAAATTTTGCATTTTTCATTATAATAATGTTTCTTTTTCTGTAACACATAGATAGACAATCTCTTAGTTGTCTTAGTTAAACTAAATATATTAATTTGAACATTTTTTTGACTAAACTTTTGACCACTATCGATATTCCATTAAGGATGCATTTTGTTTATCAATCTTTATCACTTTTAATTAATTTCCGATAACCAAATAGCTTATTCGTGTTACGAAAGGTAATACTATTTCATATTTTGTCGGCGTCAAGATAAATTTAGTCAATTTACGTGATTGTACTTGATCAAACGCCTAATAACTATGCAATTTTTGTGACCTACTGCCCTCAGCGAGGTTCTATTAGGCGCCATTAATCAAAATATGAAATGAGGCATTTAATAGCACGGTTTACTTTTGAATAAAAGTTATAGAATGTAATTTACAGAAAATTGGATATATATATAGTCATCAAAATTGAACTATTAGAATGCTTTGGATTTTTAACACCGTGGGTGTCCAAAATCGCTTAGCCGTTTGACATTCTAATCCGACTCATTTACTCGTGGATCGCGTATCTAGCAACAAACAAACTGGTAATGTTAATTAATATTCAATAATGATACAACAATCTGTTTAATGACTACAGTTAAAAGTTATACCGAGTAAAAGCCATGTGGAGAAGTGTCTGACCAAAACGCATCTTGAAATTTGTTCAAAAAGTGTTGTTTCACTGGCGCACTTAGCGATAGAGGAGAGACTCATTAGACAATTCTAGCAAATACTTCAAGATTGCCTATTAAAGAAAGAACTGATCAGCATGTTGAATTTAATTTTTTAGTTCCATGTCAAACCTAAACTAACAACAAGTAGAAACAAATCTTTCTGTAATGTATAAATGTTGTTCTAACTTGCGTAGCGCAGTCCTTGTCCTTTTTTTTAATCGGACTTTTTCTTGTGCTGAACAATTGAAGGTACGCGTAGGTCGGTAAAGTCTTGAATCATTTTTATTTACAAGTGCACTGATTTTGTTTGGCCTCCATTGGTGGGTTTTTATTTTTCACTTCATTCGGAAGCCGTGTACCAACTGCTAGCCTGAAAATGACGTTGGAACCAGATTTTCCGATTTTTTCCCGAATTTTCAGGTCTTCATTTCCAGTTCCATTTTCAGGATATACACCATATTCACAAAAAAATCAACTTGTGGCAAATGTGACATCCTCATTCATGACTAATATATATGCAATTATGAATTAGGTATTGCGCACATAGTAAAAAATATTTCAATTATGACAACAAGGATATTCCGAAGAAAGCATGAACGAAAAGTATAATCTCGTGCATATTCAATTCGATCATTATCTAACTGTTACATAATTAATTGAATTATGTGATGATTACCGGGAAATTTGATAACTGTTATCGATCAAGGCCAGAGTGTATGGATTTACTGGAGTGACAGTTGTTCAGAAATAGCTGTAATTCTCAATTTCGGTGAACTATAGCAAAAATTGCTATCCATCATGTTGTTAGCATCTACCGAATCGGCAACCGTAGTGTTAGTACCATGTACCTTTCTGGTTCTATAATGTTGGTATCGGGTACTGACACAATAGCCATAGTGTTACTATACATTACAGACTCTGTATATATATTATACAGAGTGAGTTAGCATCGAAGTCGCATTGTGGTGACTGTATATGATTTTAGCTTCACTTTTGCAGGTTTACACATTCGTCTAGGAGATTTTACCGTCCTATTTTCCCACATTCCACACCCAAATATGTAGTGGGTATAGGGCGTAGTAACAGCTCTTGCTGATGAGTTACCAGTAAGCAGGAAACGAATGTGCACGAGGTTATACTTTCCGTTCATGCTGTCTTTGGTTTATCCTTCTGGTTATAATTGAATTGATTTGTTACTAGGTGCGCAAAACCTAATACATAATTGCATATATATATATATTAGTTCTCCGCAACAAACAGTATCTAAATGATAGATGACTGGCCTTAAAGGTTGGTATAGGTAGACGTTTCTTCTGCTGTCTACTTTAACGTGAGCCACGCGGTGTCTTATTTTAAAACCAGCGCATTTCACCGAATTATCGATCATTTTCACGATTTTCTTTTAATGTTCCACCATTTCCTTGTCCCTGTGCTTGAAGCCTATCTTCCTGATTCGGATGGTAAAGCTATATACCATATTCCTTTAGTAAGATATTTTGGCATTGCTTATGCAAAGAATTTATTGCCTCGTGAACGGAGATTTCAAATTTGTCAATCTTGTTAGGATGCCATTCTTCTCTCTGAAAACTTAAATGTCAAGAAAAGAAAGTATTTTATCTTTCTCCTACTCCAATGTAACTATCTGGGTCAGCTATTTACGCCTGATAAAATATTTTCTGTGTTACAGCTTTTGAAATAAAACGTAGTGGATCGTCTGCATTGCTTCTAGGAAGTGTATAGTGTACGATTAATTGCTGTTGGCCGGATTTTTCTAGATTATTCATGCATACATCCGTTATAAGTAAAGCAATAAAAATTCTTATCACAACACCGTTGAACTTACCATTGAATAGAAATTAAACGTTTTCTGTGCAGGCCAATATGTGTTCGCTTATTTTCTCTGCACTAATCGGAAAATTCGGATATTTAACTTAGATAAAGTCGTCGTAAATCATCGTTTACTCTGCTAATGAAATACTCGTCAAAAGCAACGTTGCATCCACTGAGACCATTGTTTCATTTTTGATGATCATGTTATTCCGCTCTTTTGTTTAAATGAAAGAGTCTTTATCAGCGTAGTTGTTAATAATGCTTCGAGTTTGCTACAATCATTTGCATAGGATATTAGCAGGTAGATGCCTTGGAGTGTTCAAAATTGGCAATATTGGAAGCATTGACGGAATTCCGAAACATATTTTTCGGCTTACGATATAGTCAAGTAGGAATCGAGGTAAATGACGTCGAAACCACATTTTGCGTAATTTTTCCGAATTTTCGGGACTTCATTTCCAGTCCCATCTGCAGGGTTGACACCATACGCACAAGAATAAAATAACTTGATGCAAATGCGACATCCTCATTCAAGACAGTAATATTTATATTTATTTTACTTCCTAAAGTATTGTTTATTGTCTGCCTAAATATCCGGTCTTAATGCCTTTTCTCATATACTCAAATGTATACACGAAAATAACCACATCACTTCGCAAGCACACAACAACCTATACACACATACGTGTACTCTATTTTAAATTCATATCTATAGAATAAGTATAAGCAAAACATGTGGATTGACATACACTCCTCTCCGTTGTGTCTCGATTGTTTTAACTACTTTTCCCGACGCATAGAATGATCAACAAAAATTTTAAAATAATAATCACATTGAAGATTTTCATTTTATGTAATGAATGATAACAAATCTAATTTTGGTTGTTAATTGCGAGTTCGAGCCCTGATCGCCGCTAATTCTGGCCTGTACGTAATGAGTTTCCAATAATTGCCTTTTCCATATTTAAAAAAAAGCTTAATTAATACTGAAAAATGTATGTATCTAGATCGCAACAATTATCAAAGTAATTATCATCGCCCCCACGCAACCTGTGTCCGTTTTTATGTGGGTGTCTAAGTGCTTGTCTGTTTGCGTTTATGGGTCAATCTTTTTCGTATCAGAGTAACTTTTTTAAACCCGGTTTTTCTTTAATTGTGAATTGAGCTTTGACAAGGCTTTCAACTTTGATAGCTACTTCCCGTACTAGTAACATTTTCTGCATGTCATCTTTCGTGTCGTATTGTTTATATGGTAATTTTTTAAACCTATAAATGTACAGATGTCGTAGGTTACAATTTTGATCGTTCATATTGTTGTAAAATTTCGATCACTGTCAGTGATGATAGTGATTCTATTTGTGCAGTTCTTTTACGACAGTTCGTTGCCAAAAAGATCAATTTCTTTTTGCACCGGCTTAACGGGTGTTTGAGTAAACCTTAATGCACGAAGTTTGGTGACCAGTCGAGTATAATATCACTTGAAAGGAATTGACATTCGCGTAGTGTTGTCATCGTACGAGCAGATACCACAAATGATGGTTGCGGGACAATTTATGGAACTCGTAGGTCGGAAAAATCTTGATTTTTTACATTTCCAGATGCACAGATAGTCCTTTTAATTGATTGGTGTGTTTTCATTGGTCCCGGGACTCTGAAGCCATCCTTAAACCGCTTGTCCAGAAATGATATGATTTATAGATATTCTGGAATCCATTTCCAGTTCCATGTTCAGAGTTGACACAAACTCAGAAAAAATCAAATTGTGGCAAATGTAATATCCTCATTCGAGACAGATATATTTATAGTTTTATGAATTTATTAGGCCGGGTGCATATTGTTTTATCAAAAGTGCTTTGTACCTGTATGAGAAATTTTTCAACATATTTTTGAGTAGTACTGGGAACTTTGCTAAATTGACTGGGCCCTTTTTGAACAATAGGCTTCTTAATCAATTTCTGCGGCTGACGTTGTTAAAATCTGAAGATTAATTGTCTGTTTGTACGGTCTATATGTCTTTGTCAATGCTCCTACACAAAGATGAGTGGACTGTGTATGGTTTGTAGGAAATGGGAAACCGATCTATGGCATTCAATCTCATAATTGTTTATTTGCTCCAGATGAAGTTCAATTTTTGACTAGGTAAATTTTCTATAATTTTTCTATATATTTATTTTTTTATTTTACTGCGGCTGACTCCTTTTGGAGGATAAGCCGGCTCCAGTGACATTTCTTGAAGTTTCTTGGGAATTTGGTACAAGTGGTGTCCCCTCACCACTCGGCTTTTTGATCGAGGACGCACCTCTCGCCTGTGCACATCCAAGCGCAGTCTGCAAGGCAGTAGTAAGTTGTATGGTTGCCGTTGACTGTTGAGAGATCATTCGCCATTCGGAAGTACGGGGTACTGTCCAGGAGTCCATGTAATCCTGTGGCTGTTGAACCCTTTTGTGGCGGGGAACACACGCCGAGTCATGGTGCCGTCGTCGGGCTCATGTGGTATTTTATAGGAGATCCGATTGCCGGTCGAAAATCCACCACGCCCTGGTGACACCACCAATTTTTCTATATAACCGACGTGCAAATGTTGAGGCTACTAAATGACTTTATTATGTTCATTTGAGGAGAAAGGTTTTATTGTTCTCTTCCGTAGTGTGTATCAAACGTAGTTCGGTTTTGACTTTTATAAACCACTTCGAGAATTTTTTCTTTATAAAAAGTATCCTAAGTTAGCCGAGCTCATTCTAGATTCTGTTTTCAAGCAGATTCTCCTGATTTCTTTTGTTACACTGATAATTTTTATTCTGTGCAATTTTGGCATACAATCTTAGTTGTATATTATTGTCCTTCGAAAGTAGAATCTATAGGTATTGCCAGTGTCGGATATCCAATTAATGCTCGAATGAGTTCGATGTACAAGAAAGGTAAATTTTTGCATATCTTCACTTTTGCGTATCCTCCTCATAAATTACACCAGTAAAATTTCTCTGTAAAGTATTTTAGTAAACGAAAAATGTCATAAACGCAAACGTCGTCAATAACTCTTGCGTGTTAACAGAGGAAATGAAACGGAAAACATCTACAAACACCAATTGGCCTCACTAAACGTGTCATCCTTAATTATCATTGTTTCTGGAAACGTTTTTACACAAAGTTTAAGCGTAAGCTCAACTTATCGAATTCTATCGGTAATAACAGCTTTGCACGTCCAAATTTGGCAGTATCAATATATATGCCTAATTCTTTCCGTTGGCATACGCTCATTACGATTTATAAGAATTGAAAAATATCCATTATGTTCCTCAGCAATAAATTATTCATTATTCAGTAGGAAGGAAAGCACACTAAGTGCATAGATGACGGTAAATTCATTTAAAAATTTCCTTTGGCAAGATCTTGAAAAGAATGTCACATAAGCTTCATTACTTAAAATCGTTTAGTGCATGTTGAGTATACAACACTATCTAAATGGATGAATGAAAGTTTGTTGAGATTTTACATCATATGCTACATATGTCGAATGCTTTATTTGTGTATTGGTGAGTTATTAAATGTTTCCTTTTATGTTTTTAATTTTCTAAATATATATCACACTTCGTCATTCGTTCAGTGCCAGCTATTTTTCAATCTCGGCTTTGCATAAAATTCGCAAATTGGTTCCCCATTAATATGATTTGGCTTGTGTATTTATTTTGATTGTGATCTTTACTGATGTGCATGATTTGTGATAATTTACAGTCCGTATTTGTTGCAAGCCCATTGTCTCTTCTTCCTTTGGAGCAGAACTTCTGTTTCTTGCCAGTTACTTTGTCTATTTGACTTTGTTGTTAACTCATGTATTCTTAAAGTTAAATTCGGCGACTTCTGTACAGATAGTGTCTGTTTTTTTTACTGAATAAACGTGCTGTTTTCCTTTATTCATGTCCAGTCAATTGCTAAATTGTGCTGATGAAACTTCTGAAATTGCACGTAGGGTTCCCGTGTGTGAATTCGTATGCTTCTTAAATATCTAATAAATTTTCGGGCTTCACATTCTGAAGAAATGTGATGTTAATTGTGTGTAATTGGTATCCTGTTTGGATAATGTGATAAAAAATTTTTGGTATGTCGGATGGTGATTTTCCACTTTGAATTAAATTTTATTGCAAGTTTTGATCAAAATCACGCTACCAGAGACATTTTCAATTTCGATTCCGCTTCCCTCACTTCACCTAAGCGCTTTCCTCAATTAAATACCAAATATTAAATTATGTTTTATTATCCGCAGAAAACCCCGTGCACAATTTATGATTTCTTCAGTATCTGTTGATTAAGAAAGTTGATATATCATGGGTGAAGCTTTGATTTCCATGTCATTCAATCTAAATCACACCAGAGCTCATCCGACATCCTTTTTAAAGTAATTGTATAAATTAAACGTGGAAATTTATTGATTAAACGTCAAAATTGGTTTATAGAACAAATTATATTTGGTTCTGTATTACCAAATGTCAATATAAATTTTTAGACATGACACTTTGATCCAGAATAAGCATTCACGCATCATTTGACAAACAAGATACTTCGTAGGTCAATTTTTTGTCACTTACTAAAGTTGTGGTCCCTGAAAGTATGCCTGTGACACGTTTGTCTTGAACAACCATCTGGGTTAGGAAAATATAAGGCAATCTTATCCTTTAAATATCGTAATGCTGCAGGCGCAAATCGTCTGTTTTATATTTTATTTAGGGGCATTAAAGAAAATTTTTCGTATTTTGTGGAGTAAGGTGAAATTGCCGATTACTTGAATCGAATCCAATAGTATACCTATTCTCAAAGAAGACAATCGTAATTTGTACGATTTCCATTGTGAAATAATCTTGAATCCAATCATTTCTGGACGGTTTGCTTTTGGTGGAACACATGCAAGATAAGATCAAAGTGAATTCTAGACAGGACTAGATTTTATAGATAATATTTTTACTCTTATGCAATTACTAGAATGGCGACTTGTACAATGAAAGCCTACAACAGCCGGCTTTCTAGACTTTAAAGCTGTATTTGACTCAGTAGATAGAAATTTACTATTGGTAATACTGACTAAAATAATTTTTGTTCACTAAATTTCTAAATATTATATCTGCTTCCTGCACGAATTCTTCCAGTAGCCTTATCGCCAATAAAAAATTATCGCATTATTGGACTACAATCGGTATTGTTAGCTGAATTTGTGCAATTTACCGACTTTCGTTTAGTATTTTAGTTGGCGTGATAACGAACTATAATGTTCCGGACATTCAAGATGACAACATCGTGGCTCTACGTTGCGTTTAATTACTTGATCTAGATTTTGTGACAATATTTTATTTTTATAATTCGAAAATCGAGTTTCAGCGCGTAACTATCAGAATAATCCTTATTCCTTATTTGGATGTCGAGTTTGCATCCTTAATATGTAGATAAACTTCTAAGTTACCAGGCATTGCTAACTTCAATTCTGCGCCTACAAATAAAATATGTGGACGCGTTTGAAAATTTTACATTTACTGGTTAATTTGTCAATAAATTAGGCAATATGAGTAACTGGTGAATGTGCGACCGCGAAAGCTAACGTATTTTAATCCAGCCTAAATTTATGGAGAAAAGATGGTAACTAAGTTTGCCTTAAAATGCATGATCTGTATGGACAGTTTTCATATGCTAGTAAATTTGGTTTCGGATATTTATGTTGCTTAAAAGAACTAAGCTAGCATTGCTTAAGTATCGGGGCTTATACAGATTACAAGCACCATTTATGCTATGCTAACCTACATAGGCGTATTTCCTGCTCGCCAATTAAACGATTCTCAAATGACACACAAATATGGCTAATACAATTTTACTAGCTTAATCAAGTTTTATTTATGCCTTTAATATGATCTCTGAATCGAGCCCTATAAACTCAGTTATTGTTAAATTATTGCAACAAATATAATGGGCAGATTTGTAGGTGCCATAAAACGCTTAAGTTACCTTTAATCCAATTGGGATGTAGGAGTTCCGGTCATGTAACAGGATGGGGCTTAAGTGCACGTCAAATTTCTTCGGTGAACTTCTTGTATTATTTGGCATCAAATCGAGCCTTGAAGCGATCTTTTCGCACATTTCTAGGAGAATTATCTTTCTCTTTACTTTATAACTTAGTTGAATAGAGGTATCTGCGAGTGGTTATCTTGCTGATGAAGTGATACATTTAAAATGGCATGAAAACTTTATTGCCGATATCACAATTCTTCAACTAAATATGGTATATTTTGTTTTCTTTTCAAAAGGACTAGTTTGATTCAACTGCGTTTGTTATCAATGTAAGTATCCCAAATTGAATTTTATCTTTACTTAAATATGCCACACGTATTTTTTTTAGTTATTTCGTTCTAAATCAATATTTTGTCAATTTTATCACTATTTTTATTTTCAAATTTAATGAATTTGTTTTTTTCCCATGATAATGTGACAGTGAAGCTTCATTTATAAAATACGGTGCTAATTCTTTATGTGAAATTGTTAACGATGAAGAAGTCTATGTTGAACCGATTTCTCAAACATTTGATTTGGTACGAAAAGTCACGAAATTTACAGTCTAGTGTAACTGGCAGGTGCTGTCTTAGAATTAGATTTAAAGACAAGTTGGACAATATTTGAGACTAGCGTTTCTTCATAATTTAACTGACTATAAATTATAAATTTGTTATCGATTTCATTCAATTTATTACTTATATTAAATTAAAGCTGCCTAAAAAACTTCGCAATCTTTCTCACCATTTATCGGAAATATGCGAAAAATTCACTTTCTTGTTCAGATGCAATTTAATTGTTTTAAATTCTATAAAGTTATGAGACAGATTTGCATTTCCAAGCCAGACCGTTACAAATTTTAAGTTCGCAGTCTATTGATTTCCATTTAGATGATATAATTTGTAAATTGTATGCCGCTTTATTTTTATATCAGTTTTTTTCAAGTTATAAATTGGAAGTTCTTAACGTCATTACTATTATATAAATATTCCATAATTCCAAATGTTTCAAAACAAAGCTTTATTGGTACATATTATCTTTAAATGAGTTATTTTTATGGAATAGTAAAACTATTTGTTTAAATAATAATTGACATATTTTATATAAAATATAAAATTTACTGTGAAACCATCTTACAGATAACCAATTTTTAGTTTATTTATTAATCAGTGTTTAACGCTTTTTCTGCGCGGTACATGTAAATTTTATAATAGTTAAGATGAAAGATTTAGGTTTGAACATTTTGAACCACTAATTCATTTCGGGGAAAATAAAAATTATTTGATCGTAAATGAACATATAAATTTATTTTACCTAAAATTACGTAAATTTAAAAGAGTTAATACAATTAATTTGGTAAGATAAACTGCTTATCACGAAATTAATGTCTATCCTTCTCACTTGTTGGAGTACATACCAACTTGGCTGGTTAAGAATAAGTTTTGTCATGGATGTGCGTCTGTAACAGAGCATGTTTGCCCTGTGAAAATCGCGATGTGCAACAAAGCGTTTTAAAATTATATTTACACTAGGTACATTAATATTCTTCCCTGCTTGGTAGAAATTTAAAAAATCGATTTTATCCAGAACTGTGAAAGTAAAAACAATTTAGTCGAACACTGGCATAACCATGGGGCTTTCTAAGCCACAATCTATTTTGGTTGACCATTTCAGATTGATATATATTTTTGTGTATTTTGATGCGGACTGCTTTCCTATTTAGGCAATAAATTTCTTTGTTTCGTATCTCTTGTAAATCGCCCTATCAATTTAATATATCACAAAATTAACATTAAAGCTTATTTCGACATCCATTATTGTTAAACGAACATTGGTTGCATGGGCGGTGATAACATTTGCAATAATCCAGTTTGCGATCTTGTTATAAACACCTTACCCATTATGGGTAAACTATATAATTCTTAGTTTATATTGAAAAATGTATGTACTTAATGGATCAGGTGTTTATATCAAGTTCACAAATTTGATTATAATTACCCAGTATTGTTGTATCTAATAACTTATGAGGTAAAAATTGGCCCTGACTATTTAACGTAGTCTGCTTAATTCCAACATCCTCTGTTTCACACCTTTTCATTTTGATTTTAAGATAGCCAAATTTGTATGAGACGGATTTTTGGGCATCAATAAAGAAAGATTCTCGATCAAATATCCTTCCTAAAATTTTTAAAATAAATTCTTATCATTTCTAATTAATTTACATCCATCATAATAATTAACTTGACGAATCCCTTTCAGTGTTGAAATGAAATTTATCGATTTATATGAACCCTGGTGCTATATCAATAATATTCCACCTAATATCCGTAGATATAATTTAATTCCATATCATAATTAAGCTTACTTTAGTACATTGTGAATAATTACCCAGTATTCCATTTTACTGTTTTGACCCCACCCTACCTACTGAGACCATTCTAGTAATACAGAGTTTAAAATGTTCAGGATAAAAAAATTATTCTGATACGTTCTAGCGGTAAATTAAAATTAAATTTTCCTGCCTTTTCACTTAGATGGATCAACATATGAATGAATTATATTTAACTGCATCATTTTGAGTTCTATATGCACGCACACATGCACATACCTGACTTTAGTCAATCTAATGAAAGTAAAACATTTGTTATTAAACAAGCCAGTCCTAAGCTTTACTCGAGTGGTTTCAATTAAATTTCACACGTTTATTGTTCATGTTTTATAAATCTTATCAGTTAACTTAGCATGAGGCTGTTAAACATGTATTTTATTTATTTGTATTTCCATCCTAAATTGTGAGGCTCACTTAAATTACGTCATTTCACATGGTGATTATAAAATAAATTGCCGAACGCATGTAAAGGGTAAATTAATATTCAGCAACTTAGTTGGTTGTATTTGCAGTTAAAGACATACAAACATACTTAATGCGTAGCTATCTGGAGAAAAGTTAATTGTTTTATGAGACAAATCGGCCAGAATTACACATTAGGTGGTTAGAGGAAATATTACACTTTCATTATTAACTAGTTTCGAGGACATGTAATGTATTCTTAGCCGATGACTTATACAGGTATTGGTATCCGAAATATTTCAGCCAAAATATAAATGGGATATCAATTGGGTTTGTCAAAACATGTATCAAGCAATTAAACTAACACTGGTTGCGCAGGCCGTAGATAACATTTACTATAACCAAGGTTGCTAACTTGATATAAACACCTGACCAATTAAGTACTTACATTTTGTCAGTATAAACTAAGAATTTTATTGTTTAGATAAGGCAATTCGTCCTTATTGGGAATTCACCACGTACTGGCCAGACTTTGCCGAGGACAGGGCCGGACCTGGGCACGTCTGCATCGGAATATGTTGTTCTAAACATTGAGCCACCCTGCCGCACACTACACACACTTTTCAGTCAAATACCAACTAATGTAATTCGGTTAGTTTTCTACCGCCTGCGCAACCAATGTTCTTTTAATTATTTAAATGTACCTTTCAATACCAATTCCCTATCTTGTGTGGTGTCTGTTCAGTAATGGCAAATTGTGGCTGGTTAGCTGGAAATTTGGTTCTAAATGTATGCTATATGAACTCCAACTAAAAGAGGAAAAAATATTATCAAATTACGTAAGTTAGTATATGACTGAAAATTATATGTACAATGCGTCAGGTTGGTTCAGTGGTTAGAGCACCCGATTCAAAAGCAGACGAGCCCAAGTTCGAGCCCTGTCCGTGGCAATTTCTGGCCAGTACGTGATGAGTTCCCAATAAGGACGAAACTGGTCTACTTGATGAATTGACATTTCTACACTATATAATTATTAGTTTATACTGGCAAAATTTAAGTGCTTAAAGTGTCAGGTGTTTATATCAAGTTCGCAACCTTGATTATATTAAATGTATCAAATAACTTTGAATTTAGGGCTGCGCTTAAACAATTTCATTATAGCGTATTAAATGTCGATATTTAATATATTTATCAATCGGTCTATGTTTAAACAATCTTTTGTAAACGGCGATTCACCTGTTGCTTACTTTATAACAGAAACTTTCAATCAACGCAATTTCTTTAAAATATGAATAAAACAAACAACGAGTGCATGCATTGAACTGACGTGATATCATAATTGTTGATTTTACATCGTCCACACAGACAAAGGCCTAAATTATTAAATTAAAAGTTTAATTAAATTAGATCTAGACTGGCCTTTTCGGTGTATTTAATGAAATCAAATTTCGAATCCTATGCGGAACAGACCACTTAACCAATTACCTAAACTTTACGCTTCCTTAAAGCTTTAAACCAAAATTTATATTTTATAAAGCTTTCTAGCCACTTCAGATGGTATGACAATGAAAAATGAAATATAATTTATAATTTTAATTATGAAATAGACCAGGAATAGAACAATACATTCATTATATAACATATAAACAAAACAAAGTTAAAATAGGATATTTTCATTAATCCAGATCTCAACTCATCTGTAATATATGGTACTTACTGTAGTCATTTTTTTGGAAACCATGGTAGGTAAAGTTGGATTAACACATGTTATGCAATAATACAAAGGAAGCGGAAAACATATATTCTGCAATACACTCAGGCTCCCGTACACACACATGCACACAAACTAATATCAGGGTGTAATAACGTCATATACGTATTTCTTTTTGAATTTACATTAGAATTAAGAATGTCTCATACAACAGACACAAATGTGCGTAATGTTGCAGAGATCAAAACTTGGAAATCGTTTGATTTTGAGTGCAATTTTTTAAATAACAGTGTTTAGCTACTGTGGAAACCTTCTCCCCTATGCCAGCTGTACGTAAAACAAAATTTCCTTAAATTCAATTATTTAATAATTGAACTAATTTATTACTAGGTACGCAACACCTAATACATACTTGCATATATATTAGTTCTCAACCTCAAAACAGTAACTAACGGATAAAATGCGTATCACTTTTGTCTTCAGCGAATTTGGAACATATCTGCGGTAATATCTGTAGTGTCCAGACGATTCCTCTTTCCTTTTTGTACTGGAACCTACCTGCCTCAATAACAATACGTCATGAAAAACTGAGTTTATGCACCAGCATGTAATCTTAATATGCTGGTCGATGCTCTTGAAAAGTTTAAACATGTCATTTGTTTCGGCACCCACATTTATAAGGTGTCATCAACAAGCCGCAGAGAGGTATGGCAGTATGCTTGAATAAGTGGTTCTAGTTTTGATTTTTTCGGAAAGCAACAGCTAGTAGACATTCTAACGAACAGCCAATCACTCGTAACAAATGTTTTAGGAAACTGGTAAATCGAAATAAAACCGTCCCAAAACTGACAAAATGTGCCAGTTAACCTTTTAATGGGGACGCAGCATTCGAAACATTGTCTGGAAGAATTGTGAATGGAGTAACTTCTTGGATGTTTAATGTAAAATTTATGTTAGCTTACACTAAAAAGCGCCTGCTAAACATAATTATTAAATTTTTATGATTTCGGTGGCATTTGAACAATTTTTCGACTAATATGAATCACGTTTGCGGTAATGAAACACATTTTATTATTTTCCTCGAATAATAAAAACCCTTCAATTTGTAATAATAGCCAATTATCTTCATGCATAAAACTTGATATAAATAAATAAAGTCACAATATAACAATGATGTTAGGTAATATTTTGGCACACGAACATGAGACCATTAAACAAGTCTTTGCAATTAGACAAAACGTTGCATTCTCTATTTTTCTGAAGAATAGTATTCTACTTTTTAAACTGGGCATATTAAATTTTGCTTGCTATTTAAAGCTTCTCCAATTGAAAGCTGCTTCAAAATGCCATTCATATTCAAATAGGCTTCAGACGACATTTAGAATAAAATGCTACATTTTTATGATTTTTCAACAGTTTCCATGTGAACACAATTCATGATTTTCTTAATTG
>JAQBSW010006765.1:0-45881 GCA_029291075.1 Eudiplozoon nipponicum | reverse complement strand
GTCGAATTGTCGTTGACTTTAGATGATGTTAGCTTCACTATTGCAGGTCTACACATTCGTCTAGGAGATTGTATCGTCCTATTATTCCACATTCTTTGATCATATCACTTTATTATAGTCCATGCTTAACCGACAGTCAGATACACATAATGAAGCGTTTCATGTGTCTAAATTTAGCTGTAGACACACATAGTAGTCGACATAAGTTTATTTGAGTGGAACTTCTGTATCATAACTGCTGTGCGTCAACGACCATAAAATTTTTAAATGTTCTATTTTGCGTAAACAGCTAATATTATAAACTTATGCTTTATTTGAGTCTACAAATTGGAATGACTATATTTTTAAGTATACGCCTGATATTCACGTGCATATTGCTTTTAATAATTTAGTTAGCCGTGTGACTGGCGGTAGGTTTGGTAGTTTGTGCAAGAATGGTTTAGTTCAACGAGATTGGTGCTTATATCAATTTCGCAAAACTTGATTTAAAGAATTTTTATCAACACCCGCGCAATCAATGATGGTTTGATTGTATAATTTTTATTCAATTAGCGAAAGTTGCAAAAAGTGAATGTTTCGGAATGCACAGAATTTGTTTAAAGTTATGCTTCAATAAACGTATAAATAGATCACTTTCAACAAGATGGCCAAGTTTTTAAATTGTGATTAATACTTTTTTTATTTTATCGTGAGTCCTGATGACGATCCAAGTGAGTATCGACCGAAATTTTTATTCATTTAGTTTTATAAATACAGGAGTACATCAGTATACTTGCTAGTAAATCAAGATATTTAAAATGTGTTGGCCATTTAGCGCTCAATTTAGCACTCAAGGATAATTTTCGATTAAGCATGTGTCCTTGATTAACTGTTGATTAAAATATAAAACCACATAAGCCTTGGAAACTATCTTACTTGCTCGCGATTAATGCCGCAATATTGCCGTCAAAATGACTCAAAGTGTAATATTGAATCTTGATTATCTTTAATTTATGAGTTCAAATTCCGTGGAGGTTTAGATGAGAAAAAAAACACTAAGTCTATATATATATATATATATATATATATATATATATATATATAAAAATACATAAAAATTATCGATTACATATAATTTACCTAGAAACCTTGAATTGTGTTCTTTAATGACAGATCGGGGGAAGGCTAATTATAATTTCAGGTCTAGAGAGATGAAAAATAGGATCCCGCTATGAGAAAGGCTCATCAAAACATAGGATAGTAATTACTGAAAATTGTGTGAATAGTGAGGCAGAAGTGGCGCAGTAAAAAAATAAACACGACTTAGAAGCAAATATGTCCAGTTGCGAACCCACATTGCAGCAGTCTGGCAAGTGCATGACGAGTTACCTATTGAGACGAAACTGGTCTTCTTGATGAATTGAATTCGCCACCTTAAGCTACTATATAGATAATCATGCCATTCATTATTGTTTCTCCATATAGCTCATTTTTTTCAATTAAGACAGATTTGGATGGTTTGTTGGAAATTTAGTTCGAAACAGATGAGACATAATTTCCACCTGAAGGAAACGCAAATCAAATCATAAAATATTGCATGTAGTGTGCGGCTATAGGGGCGCATTGGTATGATTGCGTGACCTACAAGTAAATGAGCCCCAGTTCGAGGCCAGCTCGTTACACATTCCGGTAAATCCTTCAGGAGCTGTCAATAAGAACGAAAGCAGTCGCATTGCTAAGTTAAACGAGCATTTGTTTCGCGGGAGGTGGAACAATTATTTAAATCAAGCTTGTGATTTTCCTGTATACAACAGTCCTATTATATGCGTGTATTTTTATTTACAAACCAATTATTGCATAACGTAGAATAAGCAATTCAGCCAGTAGAACGTTTTCGTATTTGCTGGGCATTCTTCACGTACTGTCCGTGACAAATTCTGGACAGAATGTGAAGATTTCCTAATAAAGACATAACCGGTCTACTGGCTGAATTTCCTTTTCTACATTATCAATGCTTAGGATATACTGCCAGATACATGAACATAATGGGTCAGGTGTTTATATCAAAATCGCAACCTTGATTTAATTAATTGATGAATTAAATTTGCTCCCACAATATATACTATATATAAATTTATATATATATATATATATATATACAAATGAGAAGAGAATATTGTTGTATTTTAAACACATATTAATGCGATCTGAATCGAAGTGAAACTGAACATGTGGCAACTGTCAAATTAATAAGTGCTCTGATAAAATTTTGCTAAAACTCAATCGTGATAAAATTTACACATGTTTTTGCCAATATTTGTATGAATGCGTGTATGAAGGCAGAAGAAAAAATATGTAGCTTCAGAATTTTGTGATATCCAGGTCAACTCTAGTCATCTGCATGTTATATTTTCTTCAGAAATAGAGCACAAAATAAAAAATTTAATGCAGATAATCGGGCATAGCTGAACATGACCAAATGTCGCAGATGCTAGCAAGGGAAGAAGCGACTGTTTGTTGAAGCAAACTTGTCTACTGGATGTATGCATATTTAGGACTCAAAATTCTTCACATTTAGGAACCCAAATATATGAAACTAAACAATAAATTAAAATGACAAGTTAAGCACTCGCTGACGATAAGTTAAAATTTTAATCATTTATGAAAACGAACATGCAATTAAATCAGTCCTGTGTTAAGCAAAACGTATATTGGAACGAATTTCTCATTATGGGAACTCGACAAATTCAAAATGCATATGTGTAATTCCATTTGTGCCTGAGTTCTGGCTTATGTACTAAGCATGAGTAAGAGACCGCAAAACGAAAATTCACACTATTTAATCAATCAAGCACTGTGAGACATAAAGAGGACACAGTTTCGAGTTATTGTAATATTGTCTCGCATTGGTTGCCTAATTATAGACTCCCCCCTGCTATTAATAGTAAATTGGTACAACACTCAGACCGGAATGGAAAAGCCTGTTCATTCTGATTTCGGTAGGACATCCTGGATTTTAATACTCCTAGGCAATGAAACGTATTATTCAGTCGGTCAATTGGTCAATGTTATTGAGTTTCGGTAATTTATAAAACGAATTCTACATAAAATTTGGCCATTATCTATTGTCGCGAGATAACCTATCTTTAATGTGATTTGTAGCTATACTTTTCATATATTCATAGGGCTGTAGGGAATGGAAATTTTCAAAACGATCTCATCTTAAAAGAATTGCTTACTTATCTTTGTCTAAACAAGAATCTTTGGCTTCTACAAATTGACACTTCAATGTTTGGAAAACGGACTCATTTGAATAATGTATTCCTGCGCTACCGAAATTTTATTAGTTGTCTCAACCGGGTGTTTATAATATATAGATATCGACATTATTTCATCAGGAGCCATCTTGTGGACAATCTTTTTACACTTTTATCGATGGGCTTCATCGTTCGTACTATGACTACACAGCAACTGCGTCATTTCAAGTAAACAGAAAGAATCTAAATTTAATTGGTTCAATTGCCAAAATTCCATAACACACGTAACGAGAATATGGACATAAAACGAATCACCTGACGGAAATACAGACCGCTTAAAAGAAAGCTTTAACATAAATATTTTTTCATTAATAAGTTATGATCAATAAGTAATACTCTGCAATTAGTTCATTAATGATGCCGGAATATTGGCACCTGGTAGACGCATACTCTGCCGGATTTTGGAAAACGACAAGGTTTGCATCTTGAAAATGGCAAAGATACTATGCAAAGGATGCATTTTCCTCCTGCACCTATGTTTCTGAGCAGTCTTCGGTTGCTTATGCATGTCGGCCTCGCGTGCAGTTCTAACAAAAACAACTTTAGCAGACATGATTACAATGCAAAGTATTTTCAGTTTCCCAAAATTAGTTCCTGGTAAAGCTACACACGAGACTGACGTGCATAAGCGGCAGACGACTGGCAATAAGATGACGCGCAAGAAGATTAAGCAATCTTAAGCCACGTTTACCTACAACGTGCTACGTTAAGCTCATACAAATTAGAGGCATATCTTACCAAGGCTATGTGAGTAATGAGCTTATTAATTAATGACATACAAAGATAACTTACAGGGGTGTACCATTTTACAATGTCGATATTTGAACTGTATTCCTAACAAATTTACACATACGAGAATCCAATTAGGCATCACATTTCGGTAGGCATAACGAAAGTGTTCTTTGGCACCGCGCTCTTATCGAAGTATTGTGCATTTTAGCAAACTTCTCGTCGAGGTAAATAATAGGCCGACGTGAATTTATTGAATCCTGGTAAGGCTGCGCTCAAATAGATGTTCAAAGCACCAAATAACAGAGCTAATTCATTGGGTTAACGTGCCAATTGGTGAAAAACTCTATGTTTCATATGACAGAGCTGAACCAACCGAAATTTTACGGACAATCAGTCCAATTGACTATAGTTTCTGTCTCATCCTGCAAGAATTCTGCACCAATCCGGAAATTAGCATGCTAGGTAATGAACGAAAAATTATATAAAAGCTAACAGAGAAGCACAATTAATCATTTCTGTTTTTCTATGTTGAATCTTTCCACATTTATAAAAGCCGAAAATGTCGTTTCTGTATTGTTAACTAAATTAACTGTTTTTCAGTGGGTGATTTTTTCTATCTTTCATTTCAATTCCGAGGTTAATTGATGATGTGCTTAACCAGGTTATAATCATGGTTTGGTAGATGGTTTATATATCGCATTAAGAGTCTTCATAACATGTATTACAGAAAACTATTTGATTCTATTGCATTAACCAAGGATATATACACAAATCCCATTATTTACATGCAGTTGTCAGTATAAACTAAGCATTATTCAATGTAGAGAAAACAATTCATATAGTAGATAGATTTTGTATTTATTGCGAACCCTTCAAATATTTTCCAGAATTTTCTAATGAGAGGGTCCGAAACTGAGAACTTCTGTTTCGTAGTTTGTGGCTCTAGACGCTGAGCCACCCTGCCGCACACTACACACAATTTTCAGTTGTATGCCAAATAATGTATTTTGGTTCGTTTTTCTTTCATTTGGAGCCTATATGGCATCCCTTTATACACAAAGTTTAAATTAGTCATCCTCAATCTATCATTGAAGAACAGACACCGCGCTAAATGGGAAAGAAACACTGAATCGAACGATTAGACAATTCAACTTACTTATACATTTCAACTTACATGGGCAGCGCGGGCAATGATAACAATTATTTAAATCAAGTTTGCGTTCTTGATATATACACCGTTCCCATTGCATATATATATATATATATATATATATATATATATATATATATATATATATATATAAATTTGTCTGTATGAGTAAAGCAATGTAATGTAGAAAGGAAATTCTATTCAGTAGACCGGTTTCGTCCTTGTGGGATCTCATCAAGTACTGTCCATATGGCTCACTTTTAGTCTCTCAGGCTTTTAATTATGTAATGTGTTTCCCATTTGGTGAAACAGTTACTAGTAGTGCCTGTCTACATTATACATGTTTAACACATTGACTAATAGTTATATATATATATATATATATATATATATATATATATATACATAATGAGACTGGTGATTATATCAAGATCTCAACCTTGATCAGTATAACTGTTATCATTGCCCACGCAACCGATGTTCGTGTAACTATATAAATAATGTGTTCATTCCGTTGGCTTGGTTACCAAATTGCCTAGGACATGTAACAGGTATCCAAAACGCATGAATTAACAAAGCACTGTTCTTGGGGTTTAGGAATAAAAATTATTTATATCTAGTTTAAGAACTCGAGACAAACACAAAACATACTTTTAACTATTATTATAATCAAGGTTGCGGTCTTGATATAAACACCTGACCCATTAATTACTTACATATGTCAGTATAAACTAAGAATTGTATATAGTGTAGAAAAGGCAATTCATCCAGTAGACCGGTTTCGTCCTTATTGGGAACTCATCAAGTACTGGCCAGAATTTGCCGCGGACGGGATACGAACCTGGGCACGATGGCTTCGGAATCTGTTGCTCTAAACACTGAGCTATCCTGCCGCACACTACACTACACACAATTTTCAGTTATATACTAACTTATGTAATTTTGTTAATCAATTTTTCCTTTAGGTGGAGCTCATATGGCATCCATTTAGACCCAAAGTTCCAACTAACCATGCCCAATCTGTCATTACTGAACAGACACCACATTACATGGGAAAGTGGTATTGAAATGAACATTTATATAATTAAACGTTCCCAATAAGGACGAAACCGGTCTACTGGATGAATTGCCTTTTCTACACTATACAATTCTTAGTTTATACTGACATATGTGAGCAATTAATGGGTCAGGTGTTTATATCAAGACCGCAACCTTGATTATAATAATTGTTATCACCACCCGCGCAACCAATGTTCGTATAATTATATAAATGTTCATTTCAATACCATTTCCCCATGTAATGTGGTGTCTGTTCAGTAATAACAGATTGGGCATGGTTAGTTGGAACTTTGGGTCTAAATGGATGCCATATGAGCTCCACCTAAAGGAAAAAATTGATTAACCAAGTTACATTAGTTAGTATATAACTGAAAATTGTGTGTAGTGTAGTGTGCGGCAGGATAGCTCAGTGGTTAGAGCACCAGATTCCGAAGCAGACGTGCCCAGGTTCGTATCGTGTCCGCGGCAAATTCTGGCCAGTACTTGATGAGTTCCCAATAAGGACGAAACCGGTCTACTGGATGAATTGCCTATTCTACACTATACAATTCTTGGTTTATACTGACATATGTAAGTAATTAATGGGTCAGGTGTTTATATCAAGACCGCAACCTTGATTATAATAATTGTTATCACCACCCGCGCAACCAATGTTCGTATAATTATATAAATGTTCATTTCAATACCATTTCCCCATGTAATGTGTTGTCTGTTCAGTAATGACAGATTGGGCATGGTTAGTTGGAACTTTGGGTCTAAATGGATGCCATATGAGCTCCACCTAAAGGAAAAATTGATTAACCAAATTACATAAGTTAGTATATAACTGAAAATTGTGTGTAGTGTAGTGTGCGGCAGGATAGCTCAGTGGTTAGAGCACCAGATTCCGAAGCAGACGTGCCCAGGTTCGTATCCTGTCCGCGGCAAATTCTGGCCAGTACTTGATGAGTTCCCAATAAGGACGAAACCGGTCTACTGGATGAATTGCCTTTCTACACTATACAATTCTTAGTTTATACTGACATATGTAAGTAATTAATGGGTCAGGTGTTTATATCAAGACCGCAACCTTGATTATAATAATTGTTATCACCACCCGCGCAACCAATGTTCGTTTAATTATATAAATGTTCATTTCATTACCACTTCCCCATGTAATGTGGTGTCTGTTCAGTAATGACAGATTGGGCATGGTTAGTTGGAACTTTGGGTCTAAATGGATGCCATATGAGCTCCACCTAAAGGAAAAATTGATTAACCAAATTACATTAGTTAGTATATAACTGAAAATTGTGTGTAGTGTAGTGTGCGGCAGGATAGCTCAGTGGTTAGAGCACCAGATTCCGAAGCAGACGTGCCCAGGTTCGTATCCTGTCCGCGGCAAATTCTAGCCAGTACTTGATGAGTTCCCAATAAGGACGAAACCGGTCTACTGGATGAATTGCCTTTTCTACACTATACAATTCTTAGTTTATGCTGACATATGTAAGTAATTAATGGGTCAGGTGTTTATATCAAGACCGCAACCTTGATTATAATAATTGTTATCACCACCCGCGCAACCAATGTTCGTATACTTTTAACTAGTCTCAAACATCATTCAGAAAACTTAATTATTGATTAGACTTTTCACTTACATTTAGAAGGCGAAATCATCAGAAGGTTAATGCTCATGACTACAAAGAAATTTCACCTCCGACATTATCAATAGAGTACAATAAAAGTAAGTCTAACATGCGCGAGACAAGGCATTTCTTATTCAACATGTCTTATATATGCATTGTGGTTTGATCCTCGCTATTCAATTTGCCGTCGCGCTCTGATGATGACCATGAAGGGCCGAAGTACAATCGGATTGGTATTTACACCAAGTTTGCAATCTTGATTTAAGTAATTGTTCTACCCATATGCCAAAATTAATGATTTTTTAATTGTATTCTATAAATAAGGCAAAATCTGCAAAATGTTAATGTTTGTGACTGAAACTAAACTTCGCACCGACATTTACCAATCAAGTGAAATTTAATTGAGTTAAACAGAGGTTACAGACTCATTTCTAGTTTAACATATCTAATTTGTGCAGTGCGTTCTGCTCCTCGCTAGTCAAATTGCTTCCGTGCATTGATGATCACTATTAAGGAACGAAACGCATCAACACGTTCGACTTACGTTAATTTATTTTGTGTTAAGCCATTGGAAAGTATGATTGAAATTAATAAATTAACAATAATACACGGAATATTTACGAGTTCTCTTTTTCGTATGGCCACAAATTTGTACTTCTTTTCATCTCAAAAAAATTATGTATATCGATAAATCTGCATGTGTTAATACATTTTTGCATATTTCATTGCCCATAGATGGTTAGGCCAAATGAATAAAATACTTACTAAACTGCCAATACACACTACATCTATCCTGCTGCAGGATGGCTCAGTGGTTAAAGCTCCTGATTCAGAAGCAGACGTGATCAGGTTCGAGCCTGTCCGCGGCAATTTATGGCCAGTACATGATGAGTTCCCAATAAGAACGAAAACGGTCTACTGAATGAATTGCCTTTTCCACACTATGCAATTCTTAGTCAATACTGACAAATGTATTTGCATACTGGGTGAGGTGTTTATATCATTAGAAGTAATTGTTATCACCGTCCGCGCAACCAATGTTTATTTAGTTAAACGAAAATTCTATCAGGTAATAACTATTATTTTCCCAATTTAATCTAGGCCAAACTTCATTAAATCAGCGTGTTTATCACGCCACTAAACCAAGAACTACTGGTAAATTTAAATCGTGACTATGTTCCTGGTTTCAGAGGTCTTTTCGTATTAGGCATGACGTAATCTGTGTGAATGATTGCACGTGTGGTGGTAAAAATTCTTTAAATAAAGTTTGCGAGATTGAAGTAAATATAAATCCTATTGTATTTAAACAGTCGTCGAACAACAAAGTAAAACTAACTTTAGCCACACTTACTGACGCGTTTCGACCTTCCATGATCCTGATCATGGAACGATGGCAACCTGACTACCAAGGATCAAACATCAGCGCATATATATAGGCAATGCAATTTAACAATATTTGATTGCGCGGGTGGTAGTAACAATTCTTTTTAAAAAAAGTTTGCGAGCTTTAAGTAAACACCAATCCCATTGTATTTAACTAGACGTCGGACAACATAGCAAAGCTACCGTCAGCCGCAAAGCACCGACGAGTTTCAAACTTCCATGATCATCATCAGAGTACGACGTCAAACTGACTAGCGAGGAGCAAACCGCAGTGACATTTACACTAAAGTTCCATATATGCTAGTGGTGAGAGCCGCATATCTAACTTTGATTTCCATATATACATTGCGGTTTGCTCCTTGCTAGTCAGTTTGCCGTCGTACTCTGATGATCATCATGGAAGGTAGAAACGCGTCAGTGTGTTGCGGCTGGCGGTAGCTTTGCTATGTTGTCCGACGACTGGTTAAATGCAATGGGATTGGTGTTTACTTCAAGACGTAAACTTGATTGAAATAATTGTTACCATCACCCGCTTAATCAATTATTGTTAAATTGTATTGTCATTATATATATATATATATATATATATATATATATATATATATAATGTTCGTGACTGCATAGAAATTGTGCAGCCGACACTTCCAGTCAAGTTCAACGTATGCGAGTCTGCTAGACAAGAGTGCCGCATATATATGATTGTTTAATTTATTACCTATGTCTATGTTTGATGAAAGCTGCAATTAGTTAATGTAGGTAACTCAATACAAATTGTGGAGCCGTCAATTCTAGTCAGGTACAATGTATGCGAGACTATTAGAGGTGAGAGCCGCATAACTAAAATTGCTTTCCATATATACGCATCGCGGTTTGTTCCTCGCAGATCAGTTTGGTGTCTTACTATGATGGGGATCATGGTAGGTCTAAAAGAGTCAGTGCGTGGGATTGACAGTAGTTTAGCTATGTTATGATTTGAATGATTGCGCAGTGCGAGCTTCATATGTTGACTCTCCACGATTTGCGTTCGCGGGTTGTCGATTGCACTATCAGCTTCGCATCGAATCAGTACACATCGAATATGCCTTCTTCTTGGCTAGGTGCGTATTCACAACTTTCTTGCGAAAGCTTTAATATTGTTCATACTAACCACTGGAAATGAGGTACGATCTAATCTTCGTTGACCGGTGAAGTTTCGAATCTTATTTTCCGGAATCATCATCAGGCCTCAAATTATACATACACAGTACAGTACTAACAAAAGTAGATTCAACCAAATGTGGTAATCTCGTTTCGAAACAGCTCTATTTTTATAATTTAAAATAAATTAATGTTTTAATAATGGTTTTAAACAAAGAATTGGTCACGGTAACTAAACTTTATCTATGCCTATGCATATATCACATGAAAACACCCACTGAAATCTATATATATATATATATATATATATATATATAATATATATATATATATATATATATATTATATATATATATATACTACAAATGGCAAACCAAAGCTTACCTGAGTACAATTTTAGCTATCTCAAATTCCCGGTCTACATAATCTCATCTAGCGTACAGAATGTTAATAGGAGGGGAGACTACTGGAGGTGTGAGCAGTATATCTAATTTTGCTTTCCCTATATATTGATTGTGGTTTTATTCTTGAATGTCAGTTTGCCGTCGTACTCTGATGACTATCATGGAAGGGCGAAATGCGTCAGTATGTGTGATCAACGGTAGTTTTGCTGTGTGGTGCGCCGACTAGTTAAATATAATTGGATTGGTGATTACTTCATGCTTACAAACTTGAGTTGAATGGTCTTTCAAAGTTCAGCTTGAAAGCATACTCGCCAAATATAGAAAGTTTCTAACGTGCGAAGCATACCAACACTCCGATTTAGGAGATCGGTTAAGAGTTAATGAAATGTCAATATTATCCAATGCTTCTTCAAAGTGAATCTTGTCCACTGTGCTTATTCTTGCAATAGAGCATTACATCCAGATGATATAGTGGATAAATGATAAATCAATTATATATATATATATACATTACGGCGAGTTTTGGAACATCGCAACGAATTTCAACAACCAACCGTCGCTTGTTTTATTGATTTCCGAGCTGCTTTTGACTCTGTTGATCGCGACTCCCTATGGAACATCATGCTGCTCGACGGAATGCCCATAAAACTCGTCAATCTGATCAAGGCCTACTATGCAGCCACCAAAGCCAGAGTACGTGTTTACGGAGAAGAATCGGATGAATTCAGTCTGCACACTGGGGTTCGACAAGGATGTCCCTTGTCACCCATATTGTTCAATTATGCGGTTGACTGGATTCTGAGCAACGCGCTAACTGGGTTCCGAGGCGTTCAAGTATCAAATAACCTATGGCTGACGGATGTTGATTACGCAGACGATGTTGTTCTCCTTGCTGACAGCTTTGGGAGCATGCAAACCGTTTTGGATCAAGTGGCCCAGTTTTCATCAGCCGTTGGTCTGGAAATCAATGCCGACAAAACGAAAGCCTTCGCCATCGGTGTATCTTCATCTGATGAGCAGCTCACGGTGTACGACAGCCCAATCGAAACAGTCGACGATTTTACGTACCTTGGCTCAAAAATACTTCCAACTGGTCAAGCAAAGAATGAAGTCCGAACGCGCATCGACCGTGCCAGACTTGCTTTCTTACAATTGAAGAACTCACTTTGGAGAAGAAGTGAAATCAGCCTCAAAACGAAAATCCGAGTCTACCAGGTTACTGTTCGCCCTGTGCTACTGTATGGCTGTGAGACTTGGCCATTACGTTCTGAGGACTCCAAAAAGCTTGAAGTATTCGACCATTGGTGCCTTAGGTACATCACAAAGACAAAATGGATGGACCGGGTGTCGAACGCATCTGTTCGTCACCAATGCGGGGACATCATGCAACTATCCGTCTGGATCCAACATCGTCGACTTCAATGGTTCGGGCACGTACTACGCAAACCCGAAGACGAACTGGTACGGCAGGTGATGAACCCAGGTCAATGTGCAAACTGGCGCCGCCGCCGAGGTGGGCAACTGAAGACATGGCTTGCAACAATCAAATCGGACATGGAACTCCTAGGTTTACGCAATGTTTATGGTCCGCGTCACTGGGAGCGTCATTGGCCCTCTTTATGTGCCGAAATGGCTGCCAACCGCCCGGCATGGAAAGGCTTAATCCGGGATATCAATGGAGCCGGCTTATCCTCTAAAAGGAGTCAGCCGGTACAGTATATATATATATATATATATATATATATATATATATATATATATATATATATATATATATATATGTTGAATGCCCACAATTTATAAAATTTTAATGATCGTATTTTTAAATCAATTAATATATCAGTAACACGGACAATAACAGCATAAATGAGTGATTTATAAATATTCCTTCCTTTGCGTGACTTTTATTCTCTTGATATTTGCATGTACAAGCCAATAAGATTTCAATATTAAGTCCAATGATAAATGTCATTGCGAAGAAAGGTTTTGATAAACTGTGTAACAATGACAAATTTTTGAAAGTTTACCCTAGAAAGAGACCGGCAAAGCATCGTAATGCAGCGTCGATTTGTTTTTTAATAACATAGATGAATTGAAAATATGTTTAATATTGAATATAACATTCCTAGGCAACCAGATGAGCCGAATTCAAGACCAGTTAAATAGGTGAAATAAGAAAGTAAAGAGTGATTGATATGGAGCTAAGCATCAGAATAATTACTCCATCTCAGTGGCAAAGACAAGGAGATGATATGCAGACCCCGTTTAAGAAATGGGAATAATATTGATACTATGCGAAACATAATTTGTCAGTTGAAATTATTTCAAACTATACCGCGCAAAACTTGATTAGTTAACCACCTTTTATAATAGCGTACAATGCTAATAATCATGTTGTACGAATGTTGTTAAAATACATATGGGTTCGATTTTATTCTTATGTTCTATGTAAAAAGGCACTCAGTTAAAGCATTTCAACCCAAAATAACGTGCATTTTCTGCTGAATTTTCTGAACACTTGCGTGTTAACTTTACTGTTACTGCTAATGACCAAATAAATTGTTTCCTTTAATAGTTCAGCCCTTTTGAATATTAGTAACTAGAAGTGAAAAACTGACTACAGTAGTAACCTAATATGTTAGTAAAAAATAATAACTGGTGGGAATATTAGCATTTCAACTGTGTTGTACAAAATGGTACTCTTTGAAAAATATCGTTTGCTGAACGAATGTCGATTTACCTTTCAACACTACACAAAACTGTGTTTTGAGTGGAAGTTACGCTTCAGGTTACCAATTATTTTTACGATTTATGTTTCTGAGTTTGAGCTCGTACTGAGAATGCTACTTTTTTGTTTTAATACAAAAATTTCAGCAAAAAGATTTCAATTTGCACGTTTGCTTCTGCAAGATGTTAGCTATGTCACAGCATTATGCCTTTCGCATTTATCAATGTCATAAACATATGCACATCAAGAAATTGGTTTCAAACAATGAAATATGTCTAAATTTATGAAAAACAGTTATATCTCAGCTAGTGGAAAGCTATATCAAATTTACTTTGTTATTTCAATAAGCTATTCATTTGAAACTTCAAGCCTAATATGACAGGGAAATGGGTGCTTAATTCAAATTGTAATATTTGAACCAAGCAAATCAATTATTGTTCTCGTTATCCTTCTGACAGCGATGTAACTGCCATTTGTCTGCATAGAATGCAATTAATTTGTTAACCGACGGCAGTTTTTTTCACTTATAGATCCGATAAAGATGGGATTGGTGTTTATCTCAACTCCGCAAATTTGATTCAATTAACAGTATATTTTGCATAGCGAAAATTAAAAACTAAATTAGAATGACACTTTATTTTATGTTCAAGCTCCACTTATATATAATTAGGATCTTTTATCTTAGCTTTTTTCATAACTGTACATAAAATCACTCAAATTATTGTAACGATAATTGCTATTTAGCGCACCGTGCAGTAGTTTGAATTGTAAACATTGGGAAAGAAGAAAGGATGATGGGAGAAAGTCTAAAATTAATAAAACAAACGGTAGAATTAGAAACGATTGAAGAAGTGATTGTAATTGGCATTTTCCCTCGCAATACACTAGGCGCAAATTCAGCTAAACGCGTCTGCGTGTTTACACATTTTAATGGCTTGTCTACCAATCGCACTGGTTGACTTGAATCAAAGTTTCCACACATGACCGTATGATTGACATTCATCTTGTCTGCGCAATAAGGCGTCGCTGGTGTAAAAAGCTATCGTTTTATCGGAAAAAGCGTCTTCAAACAAACTATGCAGTGCCTTAACTATTAAATTTCAACGAGGGAGCGATTGTAGGCTTCCCGAAAGATAAAACAACTTGTTACTAGGAGCGCAATGTCCAATAAAATCGTGCCTATAACTTAATACAATACAACAGAGAATGTAAAAATGTATATGTCTAATTAAATGATATCCTTATTAATAAGAAAACAGGAAAATTGATGTTAAATAGAGCCAGTCTTTGAGACCTTTTCTAAAAAGACTAATTTTTAAATTATTTGTTGTTCTCCTTTCCGGTTATATGAAGGTTATATTGCAAATTATGCACTTAATAGTCTAACAAACTTCGCTTTTATTTCCGAAGGCTTGGAGACAGTATCATTTACAAGCATATCTACATATATATATATATATATATATATATATATATATATATATATATATATATATATTGGGTGTGCTTCTCAGTAAAAACTTAGCATTGTTTAAGTTAGTAAAGTAAATTTGTCCAGTAGACCAGTTTTATACTTATTGGGATCTCATCACTTGCTATCCAGAATTACGGTGTCAAGGATTCGAACCAGACGGCAGTTTCTTCTGAGTATTTCAACGCATGAACTATGCCAACTAAGACGCTTAGTAAATGAAACTTTCATTTTTACTCCTATTAACTTTCTTCTCGTCAGACTTGCAAAGATTGAACTGACATCCTACATATAAAGGATCTGCTGTCAGTATGTGTCAATTCATTATCACTTTCACGGGTGATGATGTGTTTGTCTTGTAATAAAAGATCGCGGACAGCTAGGTTGAAGTCAATAGCGCATAGGATCCACCTAATGTGCCGACTGCGGTAGCGTCATGGATGAGTCTCTCGACTGAAGTAAATGCACAGTGATTAAATATTTAATGATTATATATATATATATATATATATATATATATAGTAGTGTCGTACAATTTTTATTGAAATATCTTTCAGATGGAAATATTACTAATTACATATTCATATATAATGTTGTAAACAAGATAAAATATAATGAACATAGAGAGAGTGTAAAACGAAACCAATCAAATTGCGTGCGTCACATCTATTTTTAACACTCTCTCTATTCTCATCTTTCTATCTTGTTTTGCCTCCAATTTATATAAAAGATATGTTCATTAGTAGATATTTGAGAAGACATGTGAAAGAAAATTTCTTATATCTGATAAAATTTCTTTTTGTTTTTGCACACAGAAAGGGTACAATGAATTTTATTAAAGTGCTTAGAATATCTTTGAAATATATAATATATATATATATATATATATATATATATATATAAAACTTGACTCCAATATTACTTCAAGACAATTACGTTCAAAAGACGATGTCATCTACTTGTGCTTCATTATTTATAAAAAATCAAATGAACTTGAACGGCGATACATGCTGTTCATGCCGAAATCCACATGAATTCCACATCGTATACGAACTTACTAATACTACTTCTCTTGCCTAGTATCAAAACAGCAAAAATTACTAAATTCCTTGCTAGCACATAACAATAAAATTAATTCGGATTTGTTGACAGTATATTAACACAAGATCGCTCGTTCGCACCAGGCGATTACGACTGTACTTGTTTGGCCTTCGCTCACTGGCGTCCCCGGTAACAGACGCTAAAATGGCGCTAAAACTGCACCAATAAAGCTGAGCCAGTCATAAATGCACACAAACTATCTTACCACCTTTTAGGCACATTGTCCAGTAACGTAAAATCTTACTTATTTATATCTACGTCATACTAAATGTGAAAAGTCGTACTGCCTCATAAAAACTGAGGATGGCACCATCAATTTGTCTCAAACACCTGGACGATCTACGTACTGAATTTTAAGTTTTTACCGGAAAGTAATGACAAATCGCATGTCACAATCAAAGTATACATACCTGGAATTATGGCATTGTTATGTTCTTTGAATTCCTTACTGTTTTCTTTGTTAAAATGTAAGCCTGGTTTTATTCTTAAAATATGTTTTGTAAATTCTTTGCCATCTCGTAAACGGTATCGCTAACTACATGAGAAATTGCTCAAAAAATCTCATTGAAAAACATTGTTTGGCATTAAGAATATTAATTTTTCACGCTACTAGGTATTACAGATATTATTTTATAAATTTGTTTTATTAATAGTAAACATCCATCAACGTCGTATTGATTAAGATATTTTTTCGTATAAGAAAATTGATTTATTACTTTTTTCGAGTTTCGTAAATAAAGGACCCGTTAACCAACTTTGTATGCTTAAACAATAAACTTTATCCACCAGAATTTTGATGCCTAGGCTGGTTTAGAGATTTTGAAACCATAGTTAAATCCTAATGAAGTAAATTACAACGTGGAACGCATCGCAATTCGCAGTTAGGAGCAATCTCAGGTAATAACTCTGATAGTTTTGTAAAATTGAATTTGATTCGGAATCTGGCAAGACAATATCTACACCGTTAAAGTGATCGAAGTCTTTATATGAAGTAAACCCCACTTCTGCTAGTATACACATACGTATATGAGATTTTTCCTCTCAGATGTCCTACATTTCTTGACAAAATATATAGTGACTTTAAGGCGTAATACCGTCGAACTAATTTGTCACTATGTGCACTACACCTAAAACACAATTGAATATAGTTCTCCTTAACAAACAGTATCAAACATTTAATATGGTTAAACGAACATTGGTTGCGCGGGTGGTGATAACAATTATTATAATCAAGGTTGCGGTCTTGATATAAACACCTGACCCATTAATTACTTACACATGTCAGTATAAACTAAGAATTGTATAGTGTAGAAAAGGCAATTCATCCAGTAGACCGGTTTCGTCCTTATTGGGAACTCACCATGTACTGGCCAGAATTTGCCGCGGACATGACTTGAACCTGGGCACGTCTGCTTCGGAAACTGGTGCTCTAACCATGATTATTATTTGAAATCAATTTTTCCTGTCCGTATATATATTTTCCACTGTTATTGATATTTTTCAGGTACAATTGCTAAATGTTTTTACAATGGAATTACGCTTTCTTATTTTTGAACCTTGTGTAAAATCGTGTAATTCACCAATACACTTAACAACTGACTGTGCTCATGGTGTGAAGCGGACTACTCAGAGCACATTTATCACCTTCACTTTGCGGCCAGGTTCAATTATGATAGCCTATGATGACAGGAATGGTTTTTTTAAGCAATCATTGTTTGCGCAGTCGAAGAAAACAACTGACAAGTCGCAAGCCTTCCAAGGTGATCATCAGACCAAGACGGAAACTGACCAACAAGAAGCAAACAGCAATGCATGAACTAATCAGGAAAAATCTAATGTGTAGCTTTCACCCCTCGTAGCATTGTACTTAACTGGAAATTTTAGATGCACAATTTCTAATCAGTTGCGTTAATAATGTTTTTACAATTTTCACCAGTCGCGAAATCAATAATTTAACGTTCGAATAAGCTATATACGTGTGGCGAAGGCTGCAAAGAAATAGTTTATATGGGACTAACATGAATAAGAGCCGCAAGGTTATTTTACAAGCCTTATATTTATTGTGGTTCAAACCTCGTTGATAAATCTGCCGTCGGGCTCTGGGGATGACATCGCTGTAGACCTAAACTCGTCAGTGTGGTTTAATGGCGGTAATTAGGCTTTATTGCGCGTCTAATAAGATATACTGAGATTGCCGTTTATCTCCAGCATGCAAACTTGATTTAAAGAATTTTTCATCACCTACCGTGCAATAAAGGATTGCTTTGGAATGAAGGTTGTATTCAAAGTCCAACTCTTATTGAAATATATGTGACATTTGGCAACGATAATTTGCTTAATGATTAAACGTCGAATATTTCTAACCAGATGCATTTACTTTATCAAAGTTTCAGGCAATATGAAGTGAAATAATTTCCTTTCATCGGATCTGACTTTTAGAAATTCAAAAGTTAGTTTCCTATGCATTCAAAAGTGCACGAAATTTAATTTGTTTTAACGAACGCTGGGTGCACGACAGCTTATATCAATTAATGTTAATCAAGTTTGCGATACTGATATAAACACCTGACCCTCAGTAGAGGCTAATTATTGTATAGTGTGGAAAAGGCAATTCAACCCGTAGACGGGTTTTGTCCTAGTTGGGAACTCATAACTTATTGTCCAGAATTTGCAGCGGACAGGACTCGGAAACTGTTGCTCTAACCATAAAGCCACCCTGCCGCGCACTAAACACAATTTTAAATTATATACTAAATAATGTTTGTTGGGTAGCCTTTTCTTTAGGTACAGCCTATATGGCATCCGTTTAGACCTGAAGTTTCAACTAACTATTCCCAATCTGTCGTTATAGAACAGACACAACGCTACATATGGAAGTGGTATTTTCCACTGAAAATTATGGACAGTACATGATGAGTTTCCAATTAGGATGAAACCGGTCTACTGGGTGACTTACCGTTCCCACACGATACACTACTTAGCTCAAGCTGATAAATGTATGTACATAATGGGTAAGGTGTTTATATCAAGACCGCAACCTTGATTAAAAGTAATTAAAATGTTCTATCCCATTTTTTTATTACGTTTTATTAAATAATCTATGTGCTAAGAGTAGAAATGGAGATAAACAATAATGTAAAACGTTCTATTCCATTATATATGTAACATTATAAAAGCCAGAATCAGGAAAATGATAAATTATTTTAATTTTCTTCTGAGATCTCACATAATTTAATAGATCTTAATGGAAAAATCTTGCACGCGTTTTCAAATTGAAATTCATGCGTTGATATTTGGATGCAAATAAGTAAAGAATCTTCTTGATATCCTAATCTGATTTTCAATTAAACGAATTCATACAGTTTGAAGTGAGTTAAATTAGTTTGATAAATTGCATAAGGTGGTGAAATGGAATTCAATGCAAGAATAGTTAGCAAAGTCAACAATATAGCAATTGCTTGCAAATTTAGAAGGAACACTTTTAATTAATTATTTTTTAACTTCACAGTTATCTAATTTGTCTAGGGCAATTGCATATATAACCAAACACTGAATTAACATAAATATTATCTGACAAATGTTTCAATAACAATTTTATTTAGAATCATTGAAAAAAGAATGTTATCGATTGTATTTAATAAATTTAAAGCAGAATTTAATGTGTTAATATGTTCCAACATTGAATATAATAAGGAAATAAATATCATAAATGCTTTATTTTTTATATTTCACTTGTTTTGATCAAGGCCAAAGTATATGTATTTGCAGGAGTAACAGGTGTAATATATATATATATATATATATATATATATATATATATATATATATATATATAGTGAGTTGACTTTGAAGTCGATATGTCGAACAATTTATATGAAGTTAGCCACAATACTGCTTCAATATACTTTCGTATAGGAGATCGTAACGTCCAATTTTCCCACATTCCTCTCCCAAATATTTAGTGGGTACAGAGCTCAATACGGGTTTCTTTTGATGAGTCGCCATTAAGCACGAAATGCATGTGTACATGAGATTCTACCATTCGTTCATGCTGACTTCGATTTATCCTTGAAGTCCAGTTTGAACTGTCTTGTCACTAGGTACACTATACTTAATGCATCATTGCGTATATTTTGCTTTTTCGCTGACGGATGTTGATTACGCAGACGATGTTGTTCTCCTTGCTGACAGCTTTGGGAGCATGCAAGCCGTTTTGGATCAAGTGGCCCAGTTTTCATCAGCCGTTGGTCTGGAAATCAATGCCGACAAAACGAAAGCCTTCGCCATCGGTGTATCTTCATCTGATGAGCAGCTCACGGTGTACGACAGCCCAATCGAAACAGTCGACGATTTTACGTACCTTGGCTCAAAAATACTTCCAACTGGTCAAGCAAAGAATGAAGTCCGAACACGCATCGACCGTGCCAGACTTGCTTTCTTACAATTGAAGAACTCACTTTGGAGAAGAAGTGAAATCAGCCTCAAAACGAAAATCCGAGTCTACCAGGTTACTGTTCGCCCTGTGCTACTGTATGGCTGTGAGACTTGGCCATTACGTTCTGAGGACTCCAAAAAGCTTGAAGTATTCGACCATTGGTGCCTTAGGTACATCACAAAGACAAAATGGATGGACCGGGTGTCGAACGCATCTGTTCGTCACCAATGCGGGGACATCATGCAACTATCCGTCTGGATCCAACATCGTCGACTTCAATGGTTCGGGCACGTACTACGCAAACCCGAAGACGAACTGGTACGGCAGGTGATGAACCCAGGTCAATGTGCAAACTGGCGCCGCCGCCGAGGTGGGCAACTGAAGACATGGCTTGCAACAATCAAATCGGACATGGAACTCCTAGGTTTACGCAATGTTTATGGTCCGCGTCACTGGGAGCGTCATTGGCCCTCTTTATGTGCCGAAATGGCTGCCAACCGCCCGGCATGGAGAGGCTTAATCCGGGATATCAATGGAGCCGGCTTATCCTCTAAAAGGAGTCAGCCGCAGTAAAGTAAAGTAAAGTAATATTCCGTTGTTTCTGACGCAATCAAACATTTAGCCTCGTTAAATACTGTTTGTTGCGGAGAACTAATATATATGCATGTATGTATTAGGTGTTGCGAACCTAGTAACAAATTAGTTCAGTTGTGACAATTACTGAACACCTGTTACTCCAGTAAATCCATACACCTAATATAAATGCAAGTATGTATTAGGTTTTGCGAACCTAGTAACAAATTAGTTCAGTTGTGACCAGAAGGATAAACCAAAGGCGGCATGAACGGAAAGTATAATCTCATGCACATTCGTTTCGTGCTTACTATCCTCGTTGTTGTCGACTCCCACTCATATTCGCTATAAATGAAACTAAATTTTTAATTATAATTTCGCACAAAGAAAGTTTCTAAATCAAATTTAGTAGTCAAAATAAGGCTCAAATAACGATTTAATAAATAGTTTAGTATAGGTTCGTCACTATATATATATATATATATATATATATATATATATGTGTGTGTGTGTGTGTGTGTGTGTGTGTGTGGATGTGTGTTTATACAAACTTTTAATATATATTCAATTATAAAGGTAGGATTTAATCATGGGTATGTTTTCATTTGGAAATTCAGGACGAAAGCGATGGCGGATATAATCTACATTTAGAACTCGTGAAGTCATTTTAACTATTTACTGCTACCGAGGCCCCAACTGAAGCACTTATAATCCTGATACTCGCATTTGTTAAATAGTCGCCTTTCTGCTTTCATCTGCACACTATTTTCCGTCATATGCCATCGCAAGTTTTGATTGGCATATGTTTATTTCATGTCTATTTGGCATCTCTTCAATATAAGGTATTACGCATTCGCCGTCGATCTTCTATTATAGAAAAGACACCTTGACATCTAGTTTGCCAATATAAAATGTACATAGCTTAAATTAGCAAAGACAATTCATAAAGTTGAAAAGTTTAATCCTTTTTAGAACATCGCCAATAAATGTCATAATTTTATGCAAACGGAGATCGTACCATGGCACATTTGTTTCTGAGTCTTGTTCTCGAAACACTTCAGCTTTCTTGTTGCAAGCCATGTGCAATTTTCAATCATTTGCGAACGCAATTTTTCGATAGCCTTTCAAGTAGTGGAGTTCCTCTTTGACGTCTAGCCATCTCAAACATGTCAATATCGAACAGACACGTGCAAACTAGGATAATGATATTAAAATCTCATGTAAACATGCATTTTGTGTTTTTGGTGACTTATTAATAGGAGCCGGCTCTACGTTACAAAATCCTTATATAGTTGGTCAATAAATGTGGAACAGTCGGCAGATGCTATATTATTCAAATGTGTTTAATACATAAATGCATTTAAGTTTGTCCACAACAATCAGGAATATATGGTCATCACGAGAATTAGCTAACACATGTTAATCGAGGCCGTAGTATAAGGCTTTACTTCCGTGACATGTGTTCAGTTTGGTTACTGTCCACGATTCTGAGGCAGACGTGCCCAAGTTCGAGACCTGTCCACGGCGAATTCTGTCCAGTACGTGATGAGTTCCCAATAAGGACGAGACCGGTGTACTGGATTAAATGCCTTTTCTACACTATTCATTGTTTAGTTTATACTGAAAAATATATGTACATAAAGGATTAGGTGTTTATATCAAGATGGCAACCTTGATTAAGGTAAAAGCTATTGTTTATGATTTTTGTTAAACATGACCCATCTCCAAAATCATGGTGATAAATATGCGTAGTGAGTTGTCTTTAATTTCGCATAGCCAATACATTTATGTGAAATTGATAAAATAGCTACTATAATGCATATTCGTATAGCAGATTGCGTTGCCCAATTGTTCTACCTTTTCTGATCAAATATATAATGTGTGTAGGTCTTTGTACCGGCATCTAGTGATGAGTCACAGGTAAGCACGAAGCGCGTTTTCACTTGAGGCTGCGCCTTTCGTTGACACTCACATTGGTGTATCCTTCTACGCCTATTGGAACCACTTTTTTACGCGTTATGCAATACTTAATGCATAATTGCTTAAATGGTAAGACTACGCAACAACGAATGTATAACTATTAAGTAAAATGTTTTTTTAAATAATCAAATACACATCACACGCACACCCAAAACACTGCTCCATTCTAGTTTTACGCAGTTACTTTATTTTTTTTTTAAAACAGCAACACGGTTAGTAAAGCAACACTTTCAGTTAACAAAATTGCCCTTGCCGTTTTCGACAACTTTAATTCACTCGTCAAGCTTACTATAAAAGTTTGCAACTCTCGGTTAGATTTCACATTGAAATGCACGTAACAAATTCTGCTTACTGTGTGAATTAATTAACAACGGAGTGTGAATAATGAAAAAAGTTAGTTTGTCCAATTCACAATCTGAGCATATCCAAACACTTCTTTCTTTATTACTAACAGACTATAAGGGCAGGAAAAATGTTGATTAGCGTGATAATACCTACAAGTGTGTCTGTCCGTTCTACTTTTCAGTCTATTGATCTATTGTAATGTAGAGGCGGTATACGCGCGCAGACCACTATAATTATCGTGACGAAATTAATTAACTTGTAAAATTTTCAAGTTTCAACCAAGTTTCATTTAGAGCCGTTTGTGACATTATACATTTTGAACAAGTTTCTGGCATATTGACGTATGGAAAGCCTATTTTTGTTTTTACTGTTAAAAGAAATGGACATATCTATTTCATTTTCCATTTTTTTTATTCCGATTGAATTATATTCTCACCGCATATTGCAGAGTAAAATCAATGTTAAAAATAAACGACAAACTTCTTGTGATATAACTTAGAGTAATGGAAAAGCATGAAATTACATATGTATTGTTTAAGTGAATCAAGGTTACGATCTCGATATAAACACCTGTTCCATTATGTACATACATTTGTCAGTATAAACTACGAATTGTATAATGTAGAAAAGTCAATTAATTCACTGGTTAAAGAAACAGATTCCGAAGCAGATATGCGCGAGTTCTAGTCATGCCTGTGGCCAATTCTGGAAAGTACGTGATGAGTTCCCAATAAGGACGAAATTGGTCTATTATATGAATTGCCTTTTCTATATTATACAATTCTTAGTTTATACTTACGAATTTGTGTACGTAATGGGTCATGTGTTCATAACAAAATTGAAAACATGATTTAATTAATTCTTATCGCCGCCCGTGCAACCAATGTTCATTTGTATATATGTATTGATTGTCTTATCAAATTTTTATAAACAAAGCGCTGTAATATTTAATTTGCACAAAATTCTGACAAAAGACGTGACAAAATTTTCATTGCGTATATTTTATAAAAACTGTTCGGTTTGGCTAGAACGGCATACGTATTGCTGCATGTGTTAACACGAGTCTTAATGAAACAAAATCTAGCACAGTAATAGCTTCTATTAACATAGAATTTTTTAGAGATGCGTTTCCAATGATGATGAATTTGGCAATATACCAATAAATTTAAAACTAGAATTTGTTCTAATTCAACTAGCGGTGATTGCAACGTATGACGAGTTTCACGACAACAATGAATACATGGCCAAGATGATGGATTGAATTTACCATTTTTGTTAGATATATATGTGTAAATATATATAAAATATAATATAACCATATAAAAATAATCTAGTTCAATTTCATGTTCAGAGTGGGGAATTTTTCTTTCTTGTGATGACGAATTTAAACTGGATAGTTTTCATTTATACTGGACATTGACCATAGCGTCTATTCACTTAAATCAAAATTGGTCCAATTTAATTCATTTGGGACTAGAAATAGGAAGCAACATGCAAATTTCGTAGTGCCAATGATGGAGAGTATGGCTAGGAGTCGAAAAGTTGTAGAATAAAATTTGCTTCCAGAAATTGAGGCTAGTGCAGTGCAAAAGGTTCCATTTCCTATCTAAGGCATACTCATAACCCGCTAGATAATCTATTGGAAATTTTCGTTTTATTATCTTATTTCGAGATCAGGAGTAATAAGACAAAAACTATCACTTAAGTAAAGTAGGACAGAAGCTGGTTATAGCACGCGAACAATATTCAAACTGGAACTCAATCAGGAATAACAAACAAACCGGTACACGAACGGGGATAAGATAAAATCCAGCCCTCAAACGTGAACAAAATAAAAACATTCCCGCGGACGAGAATACGATAAAAATCGATTCTCCACGAAACGATAAGCACGAAACGAATGTGGATTGATTATACCTTCCGTTCATGCTGCATTTGGTTTATCTTTCTGGTCACAACTGAAATAATTTATTACTAGGTTCGCAACACCTAATACATACTTGCATATATATTAGATCTCCGCAAAAAACAGTATGTAAAAGGTCAAGTATATACAGTCAGTAGAACAGGGATAGGATGAAAATTATCTATCTAACGGGTATAATATATAAACTGGCCCACAAAAGTGGGTGACATAAAAGCTGGCACTCGAACGGGGATAAAATAAATAAATAATTACAAAATACAAACCGACCCTCGAACGAGGTTTAGATGAAAACGGTCCTTCGTAGAATAATAAGTATAAACTGCCAATGGAACGAGGATCGAATGAAAACTATCCATATAACGCAGATAATATATAAACGGATCCTCAACGGGAATGAGATAAAAGCTGGCGCTCGAATGAAAAAATGATGATAAGTGGCCATCGAAAAAGGATAAGATGAAAAAACTAAATTGAATGAGGTTGGGATAAAAATAGTCAATGGAAGGGTGATAAAATAAATACAAACACTAGAACAAGGATAAGTTAAAAGCTGGCATTCGATCGGGGATAAAATGAATACCTCTCATCGAACGAAGATAAAACGACAATAGTCCATCAGACAATGATAAAATAAAAACTGACCCGCGAACGAAGTTAAGATGAAAACTCTCCTTCAAAAATGGATAAGTATATACTGTCAATGTAACGAGGATAGGATGAAAACTATCCATCAAACAAAAATAAAACTTGAATTAGACTTCGAACGGGGATGAGGTAAAATCTGGCGTTCGAATGAGGATAGGATGAAAAGTGGCCATCGGAAAAGGTTAAAACGAAAAAACGAAATCGAATGAGGATAAAATAAAAACTGGCTCACGACCGAGGACAAAATAGGCACTATTCATCGAATAAGGATGAGAATAAATTGTCCATAGAACGAGGAGAAGATATAAACTGACACTCGAACAAAGATAAGATAAATACTAGCGCTCACATGAAAATATGAAGAGAAATGGTCATCGAAAGTGGATAAGACTAAAAAAACATCATCGAATGAGGTTAGGATGAATACTGGCTCTCGATGGAGGGTAAAATAAGCACTGTCCATCAAGGATGGATAATACAAAAATAGTCCATCGAAAGTGAATTCGATAAAAACTGACACTCGAACGAGGATAAGTTTAAAACTGGTTCTCGAACGAAAATAAAATACGTACTGCTCATCGAACGAAAATATTCCATCGAACAAAGATAAAATCAAAACTGACCCGCAATCGATGTTCAGATTAAAACCGTCCCTAGAAGATTGATAAGATAAATACGGCCCGTAGTACGAGAATTGAATGAAAAGAATCCATCAAACGGGGATAAGATATGAACTGGACCTCGAACGGTGATAATAAAAAAGTTCTGTCCGACGAATCCGGATAAGATGAAAACAGTTCCTGAAACAAGGATAAGGTTAAACCCGTACTCAAATGTGGATAAGAAGAAAGCGGACCCACGAACGAGGATAGAATAAAACAGTCCTTCAAATGGGCATTAATGAATTCTGGCACTTGAACAAGGATAGAATTAATGCTGTCTCTCGAACGAGGATAATATGAAAACTGTTCCTCCAACGAAGATCAGATGACAAAAATCCATCAAATGCGGATAAGATATATACTGTCATTCGAACGAGAATAATGTGAATACGGTCCCTTTTACGAGGATAATACGAAAATAGTTTATCCGACATGTATATGATTAAGGCAGGCTTTGAGGTTGGATAATATAAATACTCTTCCACGAAGTAGGAGAAGATAAAGACTGGCTTTGAATGGAAATAATTTAAAAAAATCTAATTCTCAAAATACGGGAAAATATTAACAGTATACGTAAAAGTATAAGAATGTAACTTGTCGTCGAATGACCCGAATAAAAATAGTGGCTTCGATGAAGAATAAGATTAACAATGATTCTCGAAATAGGCAAGCACAAAACGTTGTTTCGTAGGTGATTAATTTAAAAAATCCTCAAACGAGGAGAAGATGACACATGGTCTTAGAGAATAAGAGGATAAAAATATGCCTCAAAGTAGGAAAAGATAAATTCTGATACTCTAAAAAGGAGAATATATAGTGGCTTGTTAGGAGGATAAGTTAGGTACTAATCCTCGAACGAGTAGAAGATACAACCTGGCCTCGAATTATGATGAGGTAATAAGAGGCCTCGAAGAGCGTTAGGATAAAACTTTGTCCTCGATCTTTGAGAAGATTGAGACAGGCTTTGAAGTAGGATAATATAAATACTTTTCTACGAAATAGGAGACGATAAAAGCTGGCTTTAAATTAGATAATTAAAATACTAATCCTTGAAAGCGGAGAAAATATTAACAGGACTCCAATAAGTAAAAGAAAAAATTGAAAGTCGAATTTGATGAAGAAAATTAATGGCTCCGGAAGAGGATACGTTTAATAATAATAATAAGAGAAGACAAAAACTGGTTTCGAAGGAGGTTAATTAAAAAAATAATCCACTAACGGGTAGAAGATAAAACTTTGATTTCTTAAAAGGATAATTTTAAAACAGATCCGCAAAGATGGTAATATAAGATGATAAAAACTGGTCCTCGAACGACGGAAAATAATAATTGCCTTAAAAAGATTATAAGAAATAAACTATCCTTGAATGTTGGTAGGATAAAAACAGCTTCGAATGAGGGTAAAAATTAAACTGATCCTTGAATGAGAAGCAAATAAATAATGGCTTAGAAGAAGGATAAGTAAATAATTGATCTTTAAGGCTGTCGATGGTATACAGTGGATTGGATAAAAGACCTTGAAGGAGGTTAAGTTGAAGTGGTCCTCGAAAGAGTAGATAATAAAAACTGGCCTCGAATTATGATAAGATAAAGGGGTAAAATATAGAAATATATTCTCTCACTCTGAGGAGATAGAAATAAGTTTTCTATGATTATAATTAATAGACTGATCATAGAACTTGAAGAAGATAATTTTTTTCCTTCAATGAGAACAAAATGAACACATACTCAAAGAAAGAGTGGATGGAAAATGACATCCAGGGAATATGTGATAAAATCTGATCCTTGAAAAGGAGGACATAAAAACTGTCTTCAATTTAAAACGATTACACGAAACAAGCTGGCCTCGATTATATGATATAACTAGCCTTGAATGAGGATAACCCAAAAACTAATCCAAGAACTAGGAGAAAATAAAGCCTATCTTAACATAGGATAAGATATAAACTAGTCGAATAATGATGATAAGATGAAAACATGCCTCGAAGGAGGAAAAATTAAAAAGAGCTTCTCGGAAGTGGAGAAAATAATGACAGGCTTCAAATAGGCTATTAAAGAACCCTTCCTTGAATGATGAGGATATCACAAAAAAATATTCGATTGAGGAAAAGATATAAACTGACCTCGATGGCTGATACCTCGAAATCTTATCCTCGAACAAGGAAAATGTAGAAACTGGTCTCGAATGAGGAAAAGACAAAATATGATCCCCAAATGAGTAGAAGATAAAACTACTCCATGAGTACGACATTACGAAGGCTGGCCTCGAAATAGGAAAAGAACAAATGCTATACTCGGTCGAGGAGTGGATAAGAACTGATAACGAAGAGTAAAAGTAATAAACTGATTCTCGAACGAGGAGGAGAGAGATAAAAAAATTAACTTTTATTCGAACGAAGAGAAAGTACAACTGGTTTCGACAGATGATGAAATTCAAACTGACCTCGAAAGACGCTAAGACAAATTCTAGTCATGGAAGATAAAAACTGGCCCTCGAAATAATTTAGGTTATATACTGACCCTCGAGGAAGTATAGCTTACAAATAACCTAGCTCATATGAATGAGATGCAAACTGGCTCTCAGTCGAGAATAAGATGCAGAATGTTTCTCGAATGCAGTTTAAATTTTAAATGGCTCACTAGCAAAAATAGTTTTAAAAAAACTGGCTATAATATGATAAAATGAGACAAAAAAATCGTCCAACAGGAATATGTGACAAATTGTCTTGAGAGTAATTATAATATGATAACTGATAGATGAATACGAATGAGACGCAATCTAACTCACTGACGGGAATAAGATACACATCGCCTATCAACGGCTAGTAATAAACACAATGGCCAACGAACGAGCATTAAATCTAATGGGATTCAGATGGAATCGTTTAATTTTGGTTTGGACAAGGTTATTGAGAGTATGTAATCACCAGGAATGAAATAAATTAGACCGTTAAAACATCGCAAATCCTCACATATCGATACAAGCTTAAATATGAATCAGACAGATCCATGACTATGGGAAGGCACGATAATATGCAATATAGACATTATTATTAAGTAAATCGAAAAAGAGTTCATAACAAACAACGTTTTGTGCTTGAAAGACGATAGCATAGAAGCAACAATTCTGTTGAATTAATCTGATTGCAGCAAAACATTTATGAAAAACTACATAAAACAGAAGTTTATTCGAAAAGAAATAAAGATCCGACTGACAAAATTCAAAGGGAATTAGAATTATTGATATACAGTATGACTATTAATAAGGAATTTGATCAAACACATAGTATATTCGTCAAACAAATAGTTACAGGCCGTGTAGAAGAGGTGCACAAATCGGGTAACACGTTAAGTACCAGCATAAAAATCGTTCAAGATTCTAGGTGGTTGAATACAAAAATACGCATATTTCCTAAATCATAGATTGATGAATTCGTATAATGTAAATGAGATTGCCAATGAAAATGAGCTATATTAAAGTAATAGTTTGACAGGCTTAGTTTAAGTAACCATTTAGATCAATATACCTGTAATCAATGCACAGGAAGGTTCCAGGCTTATTTTCCCCTAATAATAGATGATAGCAATATGTCGATTTGGTATATTGCGGCGATGTTGAATATATGTATGGCTACTAAATATTTCATATATAGGAAGGAAATTTACACAAAACTAGGACAATCCAAACCGGACACACATTGTCAGTTCGAATATCTAACATCCTCATGCATTTAAGTATTAGGTGTTTCGCACCGAGTACCAAATTTGTTCAATTATGGCCACAAGGATAAACCAAAGACAGCATTAACTGAAAGTGTAATCTCGTGCACATTCGTTTCGTGCTTTCTGGCGAGACATCTGTAGGAGCCGGTATTATGCTCTTTATCAACTATATATATACCCCAATATATAGTGGGTAAATGGCGTGATACCAGCTCGTATTGATGAGTCGCCATTAAGCACAAAACGAATGTGCATCACATTTGCCACAAGTTGTTTTTTTCCTGTGAGTATCGTGTGAACCTTGAAGATGAGACTGGAAATGAAGTCCAGAATATTCGGGGAAAAATTCGGAAAATCTGATTCCAACGTCATTTTCAGACAAGCGGCTCATGGGCGGATTCATAGTGATGGGACAAATGAGAACCCATCAATCAATGCCAAACCCAAACTGTGCTCTTGGAAACGTAAAGGATTCAAGATTTTACCGAACTACGAGTGCTATCAATTGTCTTGCACCATCAAAATGCGGAAAAAAGCAACTGTTCATACGTCAATGGTCTCAAGGATAGCAATCGCTACATCATATACTCCCTCTGGTGGATTTCGTGAAAATTTACACAATTTTTTTTTATTGGCATGAATTGAGCTACGTCGGACCATTTTTGACTACCTGTAGTGCGCAAATCCCATTTTACCCATCATGGCGTGATTTTATTTGGCTTGGTGGATAGGATTCGGAAATTATGAATATTCTTTACGTTGGTTGACGCATACATTTCCCCGGTTCGAGCTTTGTCCGCGGCAAAATTCTGGACAGTATTTGAAGAGATTCTAAGAAGAACCAAACCGGTCTACTGAATGTATTTCCTTTAGTAAATTATATAATACTAAGTTTATAAAGGTAAATTTAAATATGAAGGTATCGGAGTTTATATTAACCTCTGAACCTTGATTTCAATAAATTATTTCTTATAGCCTATTTTACTGCCAGCAATTAATTTTCTAAAACTGTACAATTTTGCACCCTCTTCTGAATTTGAAGCACGTATATCGGGATAGGCAGCTATCAGTTTGTAATATTTGGTCATTTATTATGGGTTGCGTACCTATTAATAAATTATTTCATATAGGACCAGAAGAGTAAACCAAATCCAACATGAATTTAAGGCATAGTCTCACGAACACAAGCGTTTCGTGCCTACAGAAAACTCATCAGTGGTATCTGGTACTTCGTCCAATCTACATTCGGTAACCATATTGATGTTATGCATTTTAAGCTTGGTATATATATTATACTATGAGTCGACTTTGAAGTTGCACTGCCAAAGTCAATTTGAAGTTAGCCACAATACAGCTTGAATACACATTCGTATAAGATATTGTACCGTTCAATTGTCCAAAATATCTTGACCAAATATAAAGTGGGTATAGGGTCTAGTACCGGCTTCTACTGATAAATCGCTAGTAAGCACAAAAGACATATGCTCATAATAGTATAACCATCGTTCATGCTGACTTTGTTGTATCCTTCTGTTCCTAGTTGAACAAAATTTTCTTAGGTACGCAACACCCAATGCTAAACTTTATTAGCTCTCCACACCAAACTATATATAGCTAATAATATTGTTCCTATGCCAGAATCTGAGAAATTTGTTAAAATCAGCTTACGTGACGGCGACTCTAATTTTCTGTTGATTTAACGTAAACGATGCTTGAGACAAACCCATCTACCGGAACGGTATACTGATAGTTATCAGCTTTAACTAGGGTTATATAGAGATCGCAATCCTAGCGAGTTAATACCTAATCAAATTTATCACAATTTTACAGGAGTGCAATTTTTCATTGGTTTGTCGACTGGGATACATCGGGTTAAATTCTACTTTAGAATCTAATTTCATACAACCATCAGTGGAAACTGTGTGACAAATTAATTTCATTTGCTACCCTGTGTGTGCCTAATCGGATGTAATATGTCAACACTATTCTACGGCTTTGAACAACATATATTTTATTTGATCTAACAGCTGTTGTTCCATAGCGGCTCACACTTTCACATATTTCACAAACGCCGCTTCAAATGGTCAGTCAATTACGCGTGCTATCATCATTCTTTCGAACACGTTTGGTGCGTTCTTTACAAATTTGTATCTTTGTAATTTACTGACGACTTGGATTACCTGTCCTTCCAGTTTCCAGCGGTCATCTGACTGGACGCCAATTTGCTAAAATCATTGACTTTAAATTAAGAAGTGTAAGTGATTGTCGCCAGCTATTTGCACATGGAGATTGAGCAGGACAGTCAGCGGACGTACATATTCCTGGTGGTGTATAACCACCTTTTACTCCTAGCCACCATATCGAGCGCTTAATGACAGGACCGCGACTTGTGCTGCAATTAAGTGGCTGAATAATTGCGCTGCAATGATTTCGGAAATGTTTGCGTTATCCGAGTAGCTTGTTTGCCTCATTCTGCTCCTGATTTCAGCTTCTCAACCAAATAAGAACCGGACTAATAGGCCGCACGTTTTAAAATGTTCAGGAAACAAACAATATAGAAACATCGGATGCGGTATCTAACTGCATAGGTATTGACTGTCCTAACACCACTTCTTGAAAATAAACCGTAATACAATTTTTGCACTGTTTCCTGACGGAGAATGTCTGATTCCGAGTTTAATGCAGACTACTGTGGAAGAGGATTTCAATTGACCCGTAAAGCTGAACATTATTAGGATTCTGATACTGTAAATCATGTAGGATATCGATGGGCGTTAGTTATCGTACTGTGTGCCTAAGATGAAAATGCCGGCCGTGTGTGAAACCATCCTGAAGTTGCTGTACTTTGCGCTGTATACATGCCAAAGCAGCATCCGAAAACGCTGTCGTATCGCCATGCAACTAGCTGTCAACACCCATCACGAATACGTTATGTCTGGCCGAGAGGCTTTGTAGAAGCAATACATTCTTGTGATTATGAATTTACGGGACGCCTGTGCCACGGGTGTGGTGGCAGAAATATACGATGATTTAACCACTTTCTCCAAACAGTTATACGTATTTAATGTGTTCACGTAGTATATAGCTGATTACTTCATTCCATTCTTAACCTTGTTTTGGTGGCACAAATGTTGCAATCCTCCGCTTTAGTCGAATCGTTGTGTCAAGGGAATGCTTACCAAACATGGAATCAAGTTTTACAATTCGGAAATTACCTCCTGAAAATTTATACGAAAAATTTCTAAACCGCTCTTTTTACATTCGATATATGTGGACAGCATTGGCTCAAAGATAATAAAGTTTTTGCGTGGATTACCGGTGTTCACTGGTTTGCAAGACAGGTAATGATATCATAGCCACGCCGAGTCTAATGGGTTACAGGCATCATCCCGTTTCATGTGAAGCCTCGTGTTCATTTTAACTACGCAGTACCACTTAGTACTAAATATGTATTGACGAAAAAGATAAATTTCGGCTACTGAAGGAAACATTCACCACTGGCGTCTTGGCAAATATGTCTCGTCATCCTTGGTTTGCAAACTATCTAATGGAATAAGAACTGTGAATATAAACTAATCCCACTAGTGTTCTTTTGTAACTCACATATGCCCATGAATACATCGATCAGTAATGAATCTGCACTGCATCTGTCGACGAACTGGATTATAGCGGTCGCCTTACCAAATATGTTACGCAGGGGTAAATAAGCTAAATCAAGCTACTGTTTTAAATCAATGCACAATTTCTCAGCAGCAATCTCGTCGATTTACTATTCTGTTCATATATAGACATAACTAAATAGCGTGTTAGTCTACGTACGTCTTTTGCAAATATCTTAGAAAGCAAATGGCAATATTTGGAAAAGTTTTGCTTCGAAATAATTCAACTTGCTGGCGTTCAGTTTGTACTGTTGTATACTTGTCAACAGATCATTCATTTATTTAAATCAAGTTTGTGAGCTCTAAGTAAACACCAATCCATCGTATTTATCCAGTCGTTGAACAACATAGCAAAACTACCGCCAGTCGCACGTACTGACGCGTTTCAAACTTTAATGGTCATCATCAGAGTACGATGGCAAACTGACTAGCGAGCATCGAACCGCAATTAGCATATATATGGAAAACGAAATTAGATACTGATACGTTAGACTTGAATGGAAATGTCGGCCGCGCATTTTCTATGCAGTCACGAATATTAACTTTTCTCAGCTTTCGCCACATTTATATAGGTAATACAATTAAAAAACCAATGACTGCGCGGATGGTGGCAACAATTATTCAAATCAAGTTTTAGAGTTTGAAGTAAAACCTATCCCATTTTATTTAACCAATCGTCGAACAACAAAGAAAAACAACCGGCAGTCGCAACGCTCTGACGCGTTTCGACCTTCCATGATCATCATCAGAGTACGACGGCAAACTGAGTTGCGAGCATCAAACTACAATGCATATATTTGTAAAGCGAATTGGAAATGCGGCCCTCACATCTAGTAGTCTCACATATATTGTACTTGACTGGAAGTGTTGGCTGCACACTTTCTATTCAGTCACAACCATTAACTTTTTGCAGCTTCGCCACATATACATATATAGAAAATACAATTAAACAACTAGTGATCGCGCGTGTGGTGTTAACATTTTTTGTAATCAAGTTAGCGTGCTTGAAGTAAACACTAATCCCATTGTATTTAACCAGTCGTCGAACAACAAAGCAAAACTACCGTCAGACGCAAGTACTAACTTGATTTAAAGAATTGTTACCACCACCCGTGCATTCAATGATTGTTTAATTATAGATCATTAATTTACTCGTACATTCATTGAACTTTATTAGAACATCACATTTTTGACATTACATCATATTCACATTGCTATAATATAAATCAAATTATGTTATGTTCCTTCTAAATTATACTGTTGTGTTATTTACGTATTCAGTGTTTTCATTCTACTGAATTTACAGTAGACGAAATAAATATTACATTAAATTAAGTCGATATTACATTTCATTCTTCATTAACAGTTTATCATAATGTTAATAGAATGTAGTTATCGTTTAAACTTCAGTAAAATTCACCTCAGACCTAGCGCAAGTCGTCGCGCTACATGGCGTCCCCGAACTCCTGGAGGCCTGTAGACCAACAAAACTAACAAAAACATTCTAAATCAAAAAAATCATATTTCAAGACGTCTGTCTTTTCAACAAATATTTAAACCTTATATAAAATCGACGTAATCTGGACTTAATGGTGAAAATTTGAACCTGTTGTAGCCGGTAAGAACAACATAATTATTACCGTATGCGGTTTTTAGGCTCTCGTAGAATTGGTTATTGGACCTATGAACAGTTTGTGGAAATGCTCAAAATTAGGCGCTAAATTCCTCTTAGCTCGACGTATAATATTATTCGCAAAATTGACTTTGAATCCATTTTGGCAAGAAAGGCTGAAGGGAAGAAGGAAGCGTTCGCATTAGGTAACTGTCAATGCTTTTTCCAAAATAGGCTTTCAGTTGGTCCGAGAAAATGAATGGCTAGCAACACAATTTAGAAATTTAGTGATAAGTCAATAACCGATGAAATGTTTCATCATGATAGGGTGGATGAACATTATAATGATTAATTTACTTGGGCATCAATTCCCGATTCCAAAAATTATGACTTTACCAACGATATGAAAGGCAAATCTCAAAAAATCAGCAGAACAAAAATACGGAAATCAATGTTATCTTCTAGACTTTGCAAACCCGGCGGTCTGCTCCCAACCTTATTTGTGGATAGGGGCGACGTAATATATAAAGCATTTACTAATATTTTTAATTTGATATGCAATGATGAGAATTTGCCGGTTGTCTGGAGTGAGTCGACTATCATTCCTATCTCCAAAATAATTTATGTATAAGCTTCAATCCAGACGTGTCCATGATATTTGCTTTGATACTCTTAGGCTGTCTCAGCTCTTTGCGTGGAACCCATATTTGAAAAGAACATGTCGGTTTCTGCCTAGGAAATAATTTTATTGGTCATATTTTTCACGCCAATGCAAGTACTTGAAGATATACATGTATTTTATTGTCGCACAATACTCGTCTTTCTAGACTTCAAGGATGCATTTGACTTGTATGCTCACCAATTTAGTAAATAAAATACGTACTTTATTCACAAACACTTGTGGGCACTTACGGATCTAAAATCAAGCATCGTACACTATTAAGATTTTTAAAACTTCATTGTATATAAATGCCTTACAATAAATTCATTTTTCAATACATGATTTCTTTCACAATTCAAATAACAAATTAATAAATATGGTGGAAATAAAATGAATACATGACTTTACATCCAACAGAGGCGTTAGTCAAGGATTCCCATTGTCCCCATTCATCTTTAACTTTATAATAAATGTCATTATGAACTATACTCATCCATACGCGCAGGAAACAGATTTCACAGTTCTTCTCGGTGGTTGGCTGGCCAATTCTTACTACGCATACGATATGGTAATAAAACTCAACAACTAAGATGCTGTCCAGGTCACCATAAATCAATTATCAGTTGTTCTTCCGCCATGCGATATAAAGTTCGCGTCCTCTGAAAGTAAGAGATTTCATCATGGACACTCATCACTCACTTCAATTTTGTGGCCCTAAGGTGAATATCTGGACGTAGTTGAAAGATTTGCGTGTTTTGATGGCTACATCAATAACATAGTTAATATGAGGTACGAGGTTAATATGAGAATAACGAAAGCTAGATTAGCCTTCTGCCAACCTCTCCATTTATAAAGAAACGCGAGTATTCCCCACTAACATAAAGGTCGCGTTTACAATGCAAATTAACGTGCAATTTTATTATACGCTAGTGTAACTTGGTCACTTAGTGTAAAGGAACTTCGACGCATACAGGTATTCGACCACCGTTGTTTGGGAAGTATAGCCAATATATTTAACAAACAACGAATAAGCAATTTTGACATCCATATTTAAAATTTCGGTTCGGAAAAAAGTGCTCCTCATTACGCGAACTATAAAGGCTCCATCAAGTGCGCTGTTTCGCAGACTTTCAGTAAGTGAATTTTATTCGATTGCAGAGTACGGCATTATTCGCTAATCAAGTGCTAGATTGGTACATGAGAAAAAGCTGGACAGATTTTACGATGACAGAATAAACTAAATTCAACTACAATTAAATAAGGCGGTAAATGACCTATTCATTTAGCAAGGTGGGCCAACTTGCTCATCATATTTTATTGCCAGAAACCCTAAACGATATGGCATCGAATCGAGCTCAAGGGCATTCTATTTCATACTTCTAGTAGAATAATTTTCTTACCATTTTTTTCTTAGTCGAGCAGAGCTAACTGAGATGTTTCGTTTTTTTCATGATGCTATACGGTCAAAATCTCAGGATAGCTTTATTGACGATGGTGCCTTTCCTTAATTTTCTTGTGTAGAGGTCTAAGTTTTTGTGTGTTACCATGGTAAGTGTATCATTTTTTAATTAGATCCTTTCTTTCGTGAATCACGCTCCTCATTTTAAAAAACTAGTTTAAAATTAATATGTTTGGTAGTATGTTTAATATTATTATTTTAATTGTGATATTAATTTAATTGATTTTTACTTTGTACGTGGTTTTCTTATCAGTTAAGCATCAAGGCTGCAATATTTCTGTCTTTGATGATGAGGACGATGAGTTGCAAAGGCAATTTTAACTGAATCTGTTAATGCATCTGCCTAGATAGGTTTACCCACTGGTACAATTTAAATTGTAGATAAAGCTGAATGAAGAATGCAGGGTTATTTTAACTTTCACATTAAGTATAAGAAGTTTCGTGGAGGGATCTACGCAAAATCAAGTTAGTTGTAAAAAATATAAATACCAAAGCATTGTTTCTTTTATGCGTTAATTTGGAGAGTCACCTTGTTATTTTAGGTGAATGATCTCAGATTTCTTATGCACTGTATAATAATTGGTGTCAAAATAATCAATTACTAATGGAAGACTAAAAGTAGGACAAGTTGACTTTTCTCGATTTTTGCTCAAACGCAGAACTAATGCCAATTGCGCTTATCTTCTTTCCATAATAAAGCATGGACAAAGCAATACCACCAATTAAAACGGTAAAAGCTTAGTTTAGAGATTGTTAAATAGGGCACCGTGTATTTGTTCACCTCACTGTTTTCAGATTGAGTTGAACGTTGTCCTCAACATTCTTATCATTAACAGTTAAACATTAATTTTTATAGATAAGCATAACACTAATGAAATAATAAAATTTGTGGCAAATGTTTGTAAAGTTGATAAGAAACTGATGCATATTTACCTACAATATCAAGATGAAGAGGTGATGATGCGCATAAAATGAAGATTACTTTTCGTCCTGGCATCGCCATATTTTGTAATTGACTAAGTTTTGGTTTTATCCATAGCCAAACTTCCTGTGCCAAATTTTCAATGAGCTGCTACAGAGAAATCCACAAATTCAGGGTCCATCAAATGTACCATCGATGCATTTAACTCTGAATTGTGCGTATGAACTGAGGCCTTTAAAATTGGATAACGACATTTGCGACTTTGCACATCAAGCTTAAAGAGCACAACCTTCAACATTAATGATGGCCTGAAACATTTTGTAGAATCGAATGCAATTTCTACCAGGCGGATCATTTTTGCTACTAATTCAGACACTTCGCCATTTAAACAATAATTTATTGCGCGGGTGGTGGTAACAATTCTTGAAATCAAGTTTGCGAGCTTCAAGTAAACTCCAATCCCATTGTATTTAACCGGTCGTCGAACAACATAACAAAATTACCGCCAGTCGCAACGCACTGACGCGTTTCGACCTTCCATGATCATCACCAGAGTACGATGGCAAACTGACTTCGCCATTTTTTATGTAATAAATTGAATTGGATCTTTATTATTACTGCCGCCTTCTAAAATGATTAATAATAGATTTATAGTTCATAAAAATACTCATTTGATATATAAACAAGTAAGAAATGATCCAAAGGCGACCAAGAAATCCTCGCGTGACTTATGGCATGATTAATCAACTATGTATCGATTAAACTCTGCTTTGTTGACATAATACATGTCCCAAATAGGTAAAAATGAATAAAATATACTATTTATCATTATTCCCATCAGTGTTAAACCGTTGTCTCGTTCAGTTCTTTCAGCAATCAACTGCTTCAATCTCTGACACATTCTTGAAATTTGTATGCCGGCTTTCTCAGCCCTAACTGTAACTGTATGTGCGTCATTTTACACAATAGCAACCACCACCACAGTTGCTTAATGTATGCAGGAACACTAGGATAAGAGCTGCCTTTCTATTTTTACACGTTATATATATATATATATATATATATATATATATATATATATATATATATATATATATATATATATATATAGATTACGGTGCGATCTTTGTTTATGGTTTGCCAACAATAATTTAGCTAATATTTTTGAATGATTGTGCTGTGCGAGCATCACCTTTAGAGCTTCCACGAGTTACATTTGTGGGTTGTCGCTTTGCACTATCAGTATTGCAAATTTCCTATTGATCCCCATTTCCAAGTACGCATCATGTTTGTCTTTGTGGTGGCTGAGTGAGGATTCGTCCCATTCTTCCGAAGGCTTCAACATCGCTCATATGATATAATCTTCGTCTACAGAATGTTTTTGAACTTAATTTACCTTTGGCATCATCAGACCTCTAAACAAACAACCAATTTTTGCGTGGGTGGTGGTAACAATTCTTTAAATCAAGTTTGCAAGCTTGAAGTAAACACCAATCTCATAGTATTTAACTATTCGTCGAACAACAATGCTAAACTACCGCCAGTCGCACGCACTCACGCCTTTCGACCCTCTATAATCGTCATCAGAGTACGACGGCGAACTGACTAGCGAGGATCAAACCGCAATGAATACATTTATATATATATATATATATATATATATATATATATATATATATATAATCACACACCCAGTCAAAATGCTCACAACATATAATTTAATCAAATGATGTAACCTCGTTCCGAGGCAGTCCTATTTGTACTTTAATGTTGGACTCACTTATATTCCGAAACGTCCCCTCTCAACGAAGATTAGATCGTAACTCATTTCCATTGGTTAATACGGATGATGTTGAAGCTTTTGGAGGAATGGGACGAAATATCACCCAGAAACCATGAAGACGAACTCGATGCGTATTTGGAAATGGGGATCTATCGGATCTTTGCGAAACTAATAACGCAAATCGACAACCCATGAATGTAATACGTCGAAACTCTAATAATGTAGCTAAAAATTGAGTGATTGGTGTTTTGTTCGTGTTAGCCAATTGGATTTTAATAATTGTCAGCAACGTTGCAGAGTCTATCATTGAGGCCGAGAACGCGCGAATGGTTATATTTAGAGCAGAAATGAACTCCAGCGAATTACTTAGAGGGAATGAGAGATTGACACAGGATAGGCACAAGATCAGCTGAGAATCGGTACAAAAATGAATAAGTAGTTATTATGTAAAACTGTTTTACTAAGAGCGAACTTTATATAAGCAAAAGCCTACTCATATTTACATAATTAAAATAAGTTGTGCCAAATTATATTATGGGTTCCCATTTTTCGATCGAAGAGCAAAAATGGATGTTTGCTGATAAAATTAGCATTTGACTAAACGAAATTGCAAACATTGAAGCTCGGCTCGGTAACACAGTCATTATGAATACGAAACGAATTGGTGTGAGGGACCAAATTCACTTTAGTATTTCCAATAATTATATAAATCAATCCTACGTGATTCATACAAACACTAATCCCAATTTATTTGCCGTCATAATCTGATGGCTATGAAGGAAGGTCGAAACGCGTCAGTACGCGTGATGGACGGTAGTTTTGCAATGATGTTCGACGATTAGTTAAATTCAATGGGATTGGTGTTTACTTAAAGCACTCAAACTTGATTTAAAGGATTGTTACCCCACCTGCACTATCACTGATTGTTTAACTGTAAAATCCATATATATTATATATATATATATATATATATATATATATATATATATATATATATATATATATATATATATATGGCGAAAGCTGAAAAATGTTTATGTTCTTGACTGCATAGAAATTGTGCAGCCGATATTCCCAGTTAAGTTAAATGTATGGGAGACTGCTAGAGGTGAGAGCCGCATATCTAAATTTTATTTCGATATATATTCAATGCGGTTTGATCCTCGATAGTCAGTTTGCCGTCGTACTCTGATGATGAGCATGGAAGGTCGAAATGCGTCAATGCGTGCGACCGGCGGTAGTTTTGTTATGCTTTTCGACGACTGATTAAATACAATGGGATTTATGTTTACTTCAAGCTCGCAAACTTGATTTAAAGAATTTTTGTAAATACCCTCGCAATCATTGATTTTTCAATTACAATAATAGCAACTAAGCATATGTGATAGCACGACATAAATTTCTGTCAGATTTGCTAACTGTTTCTGTATTTTCTTCCGATTTAAAGACTGCTTCTGGATGTTGAAAGGCTTCAATTGTCGTTCTCTAAATTTGAAGCTTGAGTACAAGCGAAATATTTGGCTTTAGATACATCAAATGTACGTGTGGCAGCTCAGCAGTTAATCGATCGTTCAGTTGAAACTCAGTTAAAGCAGCTAGTGGATGTCCCGTTTGCAGAATGGAAGAGGTAAGCGTTAGATCACTTCTTTTCTCGAATTTACAAAGTGTTAGCAATTTTCTACACCCTGTGTTATACCAATAGTGCTTCTCGCATAATCGAGCGCTTAAAATTAATGATCGGGGCGCATGACATTTTTCCAATCGCCATGAGTATACAAAGATACTCAAAAATAACCTTCGGTGTCCACTAAAGCAACGCAATCGAATTTAGAGGCCGGTGTATGAGAGCCATCCTCGTATGTGCATTGAGCTCCAATAGTTTTCATACCTGCAACTAACATGTGAATACTGGTTTCCAATACTTAACATTAAGTATTGTTTTTGACAATTTGGCGTCATGTAAAACGGCCAGAATTGGCCGCAGATGCGACCAGAATCTAAGCACAATTGCTTCGGAGTTTGTCACTCTAATCACTGCGCAACCTCTGTCACGTACTATACGCCAGATTAAGTCATATTCCAACTTAAGTTTTTGGCTAGCCTTTCCTTCAGGTGGAACCAATTTGGAATCTCTTAAGATGCGAAATGCTAACTAGCCAATCATGATATGTCATTATACAACGGACACCATTCCACTTGGGTAGGTTTTAAAGAATTTAGTTTTGCAAAGTGCTTTAAGAGTGCCCAAATGAACGAAACCGAGGTAACGGAATAATTTTCAATGTTGTGTTTATATATATATATATATATATATATATATATATATATATATATATATATATATATATATATATATATAAAAGGAAGAAAACACTCATAAAATATACTTTACTTTACTTTACTTTACTGCGGCTGACTCCTTTTGGAGGATAAGCCGGCTCCAGTGTCATTTCATGGAGTTTCTTGGGAATTTGGTACAAGTGGTGTCCCCTCACCACTCGGCTTTTTGATCGAGGACGCACCTCTAGCCTTTGCACATCCAAGCGCAGTCTGCAAGGCAGCAGTAAGTTGCATGGTTGCCGGTGGCTGTTGAGAGCTCATTCGCCATTCGGAAGTACGGGGTACTGTCCAGGAGTCCATGTAATCCTGTGGCTGTTGAACCCTTTTGTGGCGGGGAACACACGCCGAATCATGGTGCCGTCGTCGGGCTCATGTGGTATTTTATAGGAGATCCGATTGCCGGTCGGAAATCCACCACGCCCTGGTGACACCACCGCCATAGCCCCGTTAGCCCATGTACGATCGGCCATCAAAACATGGTTGACACCGTCGTACCACGAAGAAAATGGACATATATATAAATTTTTGACAGCGGAAAGTTCAAACTAAATAGTTTTGTAAGGATGATGTTATTGATGACAATTTTTATTACACAATTGAACATTTGATATTTTTTGTATTGCAATATTATCATCGTCGATAAAGTGATCTTGAAGATGGACAAAAACGCAATGGTTTAAATGCAACACCATTCACTCCATTATATAATTGCTCACACTAAAGAGAATATTGTAATGCTCATGCAAAAGTATTAATTTGACGTTTTCTCCGTAAAGTTCCGACTTCCGATTCAGAATGGAGTGGTGAAAAAAATCTGTTAACATACGCTCAAAATACCTACTGACAAATGTGTTTTTTGTGTGCATGTTTGCGCGTTTTATTGTGGCTGATTGTGTTTGACTTAGTTATCGTTAAAGTTTTTTTTCCACATACCTGTGAATTTGTAAGTATGATAATGAGAAAATGCATGCACGCACTAACTTGGAGTAATGTAAACCACCATCAGCTCCGTACCTGTAGTCAGTAGATTTGTTGGACAAATTAACTATGATTGAAACCTACTTGTCATACAAAAAACAACGATCTACATCACAATCTGTACTAAATTCTCCTAATCGTTAGCACAACACCTGTTTGACAAATGTAAACTGCAGGGAATTAGATAAACAGGCAGAGAATAATTAGTGTCTGAAACTTTTTTCTGAAAAAAATCGAAAGACGATTTAAAATGTGTAATATTTAATAGCGAATTAAATACTGTATTAATGCTAAGACCGCATAAGATATTGTTTTAAGTATAATAATAACAAAATTTATTGGTATTAGTAAATTTAATCAAATTACTATTATTATCATTATTATTATTAATAGAAGTAGTAGTAGTGGTAGTAGTATTAATTTTTTTTAATTTTTAAAATTGTTATTAGTAGTAGTATTGTTGCTGTTATTATGATTATTATTATTATTATTGTTATTATTATTATAATTGAATATTATTATTACTGCTACTATTTAAAAAAATTAGCATTAGTAGTAGTCAAATGAATGCTTGTCTCGTTCTGATTGGCTATAGTTCGAGGAAAATGCGCGCGTGTGCGTACATGCATTTAATCGTACAAAGTGAACATTACACACAGGTTAAGCTACTTCAATCACAAAAGAATAGAAGCATAATAGTCGCTGTCTCGATGTGAATATCCTGACTAGTGCCAATTTCGCCGTTCATGTACAAAGTATGATTTATTTGCTGGCCCATCACGTCTGAACATAAATCTTCCACCTATCCAAGCTGAAAACCTGTGATTTGGAACTAAGTCTATATAGAACAAACCGACTACGATAAATTGTTCACGGGGCATGACAGGCTACTTTTGATGCTGAACTCTATCGCATGCATTGAAGTGAAAATCTCCCTTACCTTGATCGTGATTATTGTGTTGTGCGACAGTGCGTATGCCGAAAATCAAACTTGACAGGATTTATGTTTATCTGCCCAAGTATTGGTTTCAAGCCAGTTTTATGGTGTAGCTCTGATGTACTTCAGTGTTCTGCCGATAAAAAACTATGTCAATCAGCTGATGTGCGAGAAAAAAGTGCATCTATTACAAGCGGCAATAAATTACCTTCTGACATATGGACATAAATTAGTCGTTGAATTGCGCCATTGCATGTAACCGTTGTCTGTTGATGAAAACTATTTAACAGCAATAGATCAGGGATTATACTGGTAACAAAATAACAGTTAATTTCCGAAGTCAGCTTAGCTGCTGGTGGAGTCAATAATCAATCAGTCCAAACATTTCATGATGGCAGTCGGTCAATAGACAAATCGGAAAAGGAATTCAGGTACCAGTCGCTCTGTCAGATAAACAGACAAGTATGCGTAAGGCTAAGCGGGCGGATGGAGATAAGAACAAACTGACAGAAAAGAGGTAGAAAGGCAGAAGGTAATCTAAGGAAACAGAGAGATCTTTAAAATTCAGCTGAATTGAAATTTATTAGCTTGCCGCAAGACTCTCCTGTCTACGTACTGTGATACATCGTAATAAAAAATATCTCACTCGAACATTATTAGAACGAGAACTGGCAATTGAGGAGCTCAACTATTCGTTAACAATATTATCATACCAAGGAAGCTAACTATCACATATTCACCATATACAACATTATAACTGCATTAATTGGCAATCAAATTGCTATAAAAAATAGGAAAAACAACGCGAAACTAGTCTAATTGCAATATGCTGGAGCTTATTTCTTACTGGAAAAATAATGAAAGATGTGGACGGCCAACTGTAAAAATGAATGGCATCTTGACGCCAATGCTTGCATTGGCACTGCTAACCATAAGCCTAATACCAGGTGAGTTGTTAAAAAGCGTTAAACATTTTTTTGCTTTTATTTTATTGAATGATATTATTTTTGTACAATAGACGAATGGTCCTGAGATCACCAGGCCTTTATTGTCTGGCCTACGGCGCATATCATGCATTTCGTTAGCTGTGCTCACGTAATCTAGTAAAGAATGGCCCAGTGTAACTTAGATCAAGAAATACGCTTCTGATGAGCA
>JAQBSW010006764.1:0-45906 GCA_029291075.1 Eudiplozoon nipponicum | reverse complement strand
TATATATTAGTTCTTCGCAACAAACAGTATTTAACTGTAATATATTGAATTAGATGATGTCATGCTTACCGCGAAATGTGATAACTGATATCGATGAAGGCCAGAGTGTATGGTTTAACTGGGGTAACAGGTGTTCGGAAATTGTTGTAATTCTCAATTTGGGTGAACTTTAGCATAAATTTATATCCATCAGTTTGGTATCATGTACCGACTCGGAAACCATAGTGTTAGTATCCGGTACTCATCGATTTCAAAAAGGTATCAGTTACTAACACAATGGCCATAGTGTTAGTATCCTTTACAGACTCGGTATATATATATTATATAGTGTGAGTTAGCATTGAAGTCGTATTGTCGTTGACTTCAGATTATGTTAGCTTCACTAGTACAGGTTTACACATTCGTCTAGGAGTTTGTACCGTCCTATTATTCCACATTCTTCTACCGAATATATAGTGGTTAAAGGGCGTAATACCGGCTCCTACTGATGAGTCGCCAGTAAGCACGAAACGAATGTGCATGAGATTATACTTTCCGTTCATGCTGCCTTTGGTTTATCCTTCTGGTCACAACTGAACTAATTTGTTACTGGGTTCGCAAAACCTAATACATACTTGCATATATATTAGTTCTTCGCAACAAACAGTATGTAATTGTTTTGCCTGTATTTGCATGTTAATATAATACAATTAATTTTAAAGTGGTACGACAAATGGAACATGATTAGATGACAAAAATTCGAATTTCATTGGTATAAATATCGCGAGTTTTCATGGATCTAAATAAGTAATTTGACTTTAATTTAAATCATTATGAATAAAGCGTTTTAGGTAAGATGATGTTACCCAATTTTCTGTTTCACACACGAGCAAATTCGAAACGAAAATGAGATATTACGAATACAGTTTTTTGTAAACTGAATAAATTGGAGAACAAAGCTACGATGTTTGGTTTCACACACTGGAATTACGATTGCGCTAGATAGGGCTCCCTATGATGAACTATTATTTACATAGATAAAGTTCGTCTTTCCTTGAGCGGTTTTATTCCATATGAAATGCATAGTCTAATGTACCACTAAAAAAACAAAATATTAAGACATTTTTATATGCCTGAAAATATATTTGCTTATTATTCCAATTGGCACGTTCAAATGACACCGAAAACTTTCAATCCAAGAACCAACAAACAAATTATAAAAGCAATTGCTTTCGTAATGCCAATGGTGAAGAATTTTGGTCTAATGGTTCCACAAAATAATATATATGTTTAATAAATAAATATGTTTGGTGATACAATATCGTTTCTAGGCATTAAAGAGACTTTACTCATGTTTATAGCTTTGCATTTGGAGCTCCCGAATGTATTAAATATGCAATACAGATACTTTTTGAGGTAAATGGATTCAGCAAGCAATCATACCACATCATTTAGATTTACTCCTGCAAAAATTCCAGATTATGATTTTCTAAAAAATTCCATATCTCTTATTCGTTGGAGTATAAAATCACTTAATACTGTTTTTAAAATAATTAATACATAGCAGTCTTTGTAGCGGCCATAATTAGATCGAAATACACTCCCCTCTCCACTATATTGTCGCATGATTATCTGGCTTTTACTCCCAACATGATCTTCAACTTAATAATGAAGCTTAATTTAACTAAAGAGAAAATACGAAGACAGTTCCGCTAGCCCGCTTTTTCTGATTAATCTGAGTCTATCCCCATTTTACGGTAATTAGTTAAGGAAGAATGTAGAGTCAAATTTAGGTATAATGCTAGTGCACTTAAAACCAATTGCAGGTTTTTTTTCTTGTTTACTAGACTATTAAGGCTTGAAAGTTTTGAAACCCATTCAATATTTTATATGAAAATAAGGTAATGTGCAATATCAAGACTATATTTTCTTAAGGAATTTATTGTACGTTGACAATGGCATGTTTCGAATGTAGAAATATCAGTGAGCAAGCAGAAGGAAAATAATTGGAAATGAACAGAGTTTAAGGCCACCAGTAAACGACTTTTTTTTAAAGAAAACCACTGTTGCACTGCATTACATGCAATGTATTCTTATGAATGAAAAATAGTTTACTCCACGAATGCTGTTCTACTGTGGTAGAACGGGGGGAGCCAGTGAAGCTTATTTCGTCGGCTCTTTTGAATGTACCAAAGATTTGAATATTTATCCTATACGATAACGCCAGAACAAAAGATGTTCATAAAAGTATTGGCACTATGCATCAAAGCTGTACCTTTCACGTAATACAGATAAACCCCTGAAGTTTTAATAATATAGTTATTATATGAGAAATCAACTGTACAAACATCAAATGTTTATATAGTTTGGATTCAAATTGGTAAGGCATTTTACATTTGTACAGTGATTTGAGTTCCGGTGACATCGTAGAGAAATTAATTAAATTATAGCAGTTTTGTAGCTGTTTTCAAACATGAAAGCAATACTGACTAATATTGTCCAATTGATCTAGTAGACTAGTAGTACCACAAACAGAAATACAATAAAACATTAATCGTTCCAACATTGGCCGTACTTCTACATTTAACTTAATGAGATAAAACGGGTTAACCGACAATACATATGCTTCACATAAATTATAAAACTAAATTGAACAAGAAAGTTTGTCTAGCCTATCCTCAGGAAACCAAATTTCAAGGCGACTAGCGAAATGTATGGAATTAAAATAAGTAATTCAGAAGTATAAATTCTGAAAAAGAATCAAGAGTTTGACAAGTAAGCTTGAGATGCATCAGTAAGTGTAATAGCTGAAATTGTTTTTACGATAATTTACGTCTGCAGCAAATATTTAGGCGTTTGGGGTTTACTAAAATAGCCACAACCATGAGTTTAATAAAAAAGTAAAGGATTGTAGCTAAGCTATGACCACTAAACTAGCAAATGCTTAATTAAGATAAGAAAAATGTTACCTGAATGAATGTTATATAAAACGTAGCGTTCAAATGTACATTGTGAGTTAATGACATTAAAAAAATGAATTCATACATTTTATCCTCAAGTTCCTAAAATTCAAGCAAATTACCAACATTCAACATTCCGGGCAATAATGTGGATAAATTATAATCACTCTTATTGAATACTAAATATATTACCCATTGATAAATAGTACGAGAAATTTTATTCTATACAAGAAAAGTCTCTTTAGTATTTGCTTCTCAAATATCAAAAAATGTCGAAAAGTATATATGTTTGACATGCAACTAAACAAAATGTTCAAACGAGAAAATAGAAAGAACGTGAAATAAAAGTCTCTCAAATGTCTACAGGCCCTACGGTATGCCAAGCTCTCCTGGCTGATTTGATAAATATCAAGAGTATGATAGGCATTGTGTTGTAAAATATATCAAATCTTTCTCTCAAAAATTATTTCAAATATATGAATTTACGAGTATAATCCCGCTGCACATACATTTGCTAAAATGAAATGTTAAAAACTAGAATCTCTGTGTATAAACACTTTGAAACTAAGCACAAAACTCTAAAGATAATGCCGCAAAAGTTATTTTAAATATATGAATTTTCGAGTATGATCCCACTGCACATACATTTACTAAAATGAAATGTTAAAAATTTGAATCTCTGTGTATAAACACTTTGAAGCTAAGCACAAAATTCTGAAGATAATGCCCCAAAAATTATTTGAAATATATGAATTTGCGAGTATAATCCCAGTGCACCGACATTTGCTAAAATGAAATGTTTAAGGCTAGAATCTTTGTGTAAACACACGCTGAGACTAAGCACAACATTTCTGAAGATAATGCCCTATCAACATAATAGCTGAATCCTTCATTGGCTTATTTCCTTCATTATACCCATTTGAAACACAATTCTTGCGAATAATCTGCAATCTGTTTATGCAAAAGTTCTCATGGAGAGTTTATATTTCACTTTCATCGAAGATAAAGTTACTTGAAATTTTAAAAGTAAAATGCCTAGATCATAAATTAATCCGCACGTCAACATGTATCCGTATAAGAACGGTGGAATCTTACGCTATTGCCTGAGACACCACACGAGATTTGTTAGCAGGTGTTGCAATAAAGTGTACAGACAAACAAAAATCCTATTGTAACCAAAAGCAAAACATTGCAGTTAATGATGTGCTTCGATTATCTGTGGCTAACTTGAACGCATTAGTACGGACTAAACCACAATGAATATATAATTAGGCAAAACCCAAATGCATTTCTCCACTAAATTTTTGCGTAAGAATAATAATTGACAAAAATTTAGGCTTCGGCATCTCTTCGTAGTCACGATTACTACTTTTTAGCCCCCTGTTCTTATTTCAAAATGAATGAATTTGACTGGTGTTTCAATTTTTTACTAAACTAATTAGGTTACAGCAAATGTCTACCGCAGGCCAAGCGGTCAACAACAAACAAGATTCATTGCAAACTTATAAAATAATCATTAGTGTCTCATATGTATGCCGAATTAATCAATTTTCATGCGCTAATTAAAGTTTATGCATAAGTATGTATGTATGTTCTCGAAGAGTAAACTAAAATATTTAGAAGTAAACTTATAATAAAATTTATAGTAATTGATCATAAACATTATTCTATGGAGACATCAAATGTAGTCAAATATTTTAATACCAGGCGCATCAACTTTCATTGCCATGTATAGCGCATAATTTACCTCCAATATGTCGTATTCTCCTTCCCAACTCCAAAACAGGTTTAAATAGACATAAAATGTGTTAAACTTATGATTAATTAACTATAGAACACCTACGACCATCTACTGATATGGCAATTTGTCGCCAATACCGATGACTCTAGTGTAATTATTCGGTTTTATTGAATAGATTAGTAATAAATTGACATCAGGATAGATGACGCAATCAAAGTTAAAAAGCTTGCAAGCCTCAATAAAGGAAGCATTATTTATGATTCATTTTTTCAAAGGCTCAGTGCCGGCTTGTGCAGCTACAAATATCCGATAGCGAAGACTTTGACTTCGAAGAATGGCATTTAATGGGCCAAAATTTTCTATTTTTTGTCCCCAACCACAACTTAACGGGAGTATGTTGGTGGCATTATTGTAGCCTCTTTTTAACATGCTATGTTATCCGAATTTGAGGTATTTGCACATGCACCAAAAAACCCATGTTCGGGAGACAACGTTTAAGGCGAATTATTCTTTCTCTGTTTATCAACTGCACGCCGTGCGTCATGCAAACTCATGTTTTTGCGGACTTTGACTTTTTTAACAAACAGCTAAGTAATTAAAATATGGATGCAGATTATCGAAAGAATAGCCTAGTTTGTGAAGACTCCATTGCTTGATCTAGTTTTGACTTAAACTACTTTATATTTTACTCCGTTTTAAGCGAACCAGTGTACAGTCCGAACAAATGACGTGCCTTCACATAATTATCTCATTTTGACGTTGATATAACATGATTATCTCTAACTTTGTCAGTATAGACACACAGGAAATTACATTTTATTAGACGAATAAGAAGAATTAAACAGACGGTGCTTAGAACAGAAATGTGGATAAGTTTGGCGTTTGTAGTGAGTGGACGAGTTTTTGGCATGCGAAAACGCGTAACATCAGTGAATCTCCGATTGCACTTTATCGAGAACAGTAAAATGTATATAAATCATTTTGCTATCAATAAAGTAGATAAATCTTATAAGTTATTTTTAATATTTGCAGATTTAATCGATCGGTAGTTTAGACTGATAGTTGTCAATGGTTTAAAACGAAAAATAAGCAGCATATTAGTAACTAAATGTGAATTTTGAAAACGTTTAGAAATACTTTTCTATAAATCTAAATTGGTACTGCTTACACCACACTGGTATTTTCACATTCTAAAAGTATATTACAATCTGCTTATAGATATTCCATCTCAAAAGATAAGTTTCTTTACTCAAAGCGCTCGTGTGAATGCTTCGCTTGTGTGCCAGTGCATATATTAAAAACTAAAATTACGCAATAATACTTCTTTAAATAGTCTTCTATTAGTTATCTGCTTCAGCTGATTAGATACAGTTTTAAAGTTATAGCATTAAAAAATGACATGTCTGCATCTTTTAGAGTATCATCTGCATTTTAGGACGCACATGTGTCATTATTGTATATATAATGAAATCAATCAATATCAGCAAATATAACTGCTTTTAAAAGTAAATTATAAAAATTTTAATTTAATGATTCTTAACCTTAGCGAACTGCACTTTATTTATATATCCAATAAGTCCTTTTCACATTATGCTGGTAATACAAATATCGATTTAGCCTACAATCCTCCCGGGCACCATACAAATCGCCGTCATTACGACTCTAGGTTCAATATATATTTCTGCGTCTAAATTATCAAATTTAACTGTTGCGAAATTAGACTTAATTGTGAGTCTACAAGAAGAAACATAAAAATATGGAGGCTAGAGTTTAAAAATGATTAATTCTGCATAATCTTGTGCATGCCATTTTCTGGGTAACATACCCGTCTAATAGACAAACAAAAATATGAGCAGGAGGCTCATAAAACAAATGAAATGATTCAATTTTTTAACATATTTTAAACAAGTTGTATAAACAAAACATCACATAAGATATCAAATGTAATTAACCTATGAGATCAAGTGTTTGTTCTTAGTAGGTAAATCCTCAGTTTTAGCTTGAATAGCTGCAGCCAGAAATCAAACCCAGAATCATTTTGTTCCAAAATATTCAATCTTCTGCTTAACCAAGCTGTATTTTCGGTAATTTTTTGCCTCAGGTTAACACATGTTATGAACTTTTTTAACCTAAGTTTAAAACTACCGGGAATCGACCATTCATTAAATGCAGACATAATACCAACCAGGGAACTATTAATGAATTAAAGTTTTGCGCCTTTTAATAGACAATGATTTTATTCCTAATTTGCAACATTCAAAATTTCATCTCTCGTTTATAACAACAGTACATAATAAAATTCTACTATAAAACTTTAATTCAATATCTATTTATAGGTCGGAATAGTATCTGACATATAATAACAAATAGCGACTGGCTAGTTGGAGCTTTAAGTTGAAATCAATACATACTTATGTCAACCTGAAGCAAAGTCAGATCGAATAAATATTTTTTTTAAATAAAAATTCCATCCCATTCCTGAATGCAACAGAGTAGATGATGTTCTGTTTGATTCTGGGCCGAATATATGGGAGCTCAACTACTGCAGGTAACACTTCTGACCACTTCTAAGGAATTTCCCAACAAAGAGGAAACCATATTAAATTAATGTCGCATAAGCAGAGATTTTGTTCTTTTACGTGATGAGTTCTAGAGGAGACTATGCCAACAAAACAAAATTGACCAAGCTTCTCTGCTATAACATATTTGCCGTTAGCTTCATAAAGATTTTCCTCATTTAATTTTCTTTTGTATAGTGAGGATACGTTTCGTAGTCAAGTGACCTAAGCTGCGAAAAATATTCACAGCCCCGAGAATGCTAGTCTAGCTATTTTGTCGTTCCAGATATCGACCGGAGTCGCCTTGTAGCCTGGCGTGCAGAACTTGAAACTTGTAATCCTAGAAATTGTACAACTCAACGCATTCAATGCTTCTTAATCAGATGCAGCAGTAATTTTATACCAAAGAATAGCTGAAAGTAAATGTCAGGCTCTCAAATTTTGCACTTTGTTAAATAATCCTTACTTTCAGGTGCCAGTGACTTAAAGCAAACTGGTTAATCACATCAAAAAAAATTTTTTCTTACGTACTGGTAGCTATAGACGGGTATCTAATCTGTCACAGCGGCAAAAGGTTGAAATAGAATTGTCTTCTTATACTAGACGAGCGATAGCAGATTGGCTTGTATAATTTGCCAAAGGCAGCTACAGCGTGGCTAATACGTCTGGAATTCTCGGAAAATGCCGATTCGTATAATGCAATGTGGACGAATTATTTACCAATTGCCAAGTGGGCGCCTTTCAGTATGAGCTTAGGTTGCGGATCCATATTGGATCTAATGATTATTGTCGACAAATTTATTTTTAGAATCTTCTGGATGGAAATTTTCTGATTAAAAATAATTTCCCTTTAGAGTTTCCTCCATCTCCGGAAGCAAAACAGCATCGTTAGCGTACTCGAGATCAAAAAGTCGGCAAGACAATGGATCTCTACCTCAGGGATTTTTAAGATATCTCAACAAAGACTACATCTATAACAGAATTAGACAAATTAGAGGAAATATCGCATCCCTGTCAGACGCTGGAACTAATCACACAGAGTGCATGGGTGCTATTAATAATGGAAATATATATTGAATATCATTATGACAGGCTTAAAATATTTCAAACATTTAGCCGAGACGCGACCACTAATGAAAGCACACAACAAACCTTTGCACGCCACGTATTTGAAAGCGACTAAATTGTCTAAAAACGACGACTCTGTGTTACTTATACAGGTTGGGTGACTTTATTGTATGAATTTGATCAGAGCATGTTATATATATAGTCAAACCATTGTTAGAGTTTTCCTGATTAATCCATATATAACAGTGATTTAATAACAAATACTGACGACTCACTAGATAAGCGTACATCATGCCTGTGTGTATGTGTTCTCGTTTGTTTTGGATTGAGGAGTAATCAGTTACTGCACGTGTACACTCATCCCAGTGAAATTACAGCGATTTAGCAACATCTGACGATTCACTAGATAAGCGTATGCCACGCCCGTGTGTGCATGTGTGTGGACGTTTGTTTAAGACTGAGAAATAATCTGTTACATATAATTAGCGGCACGTGTATCACTCATTCAAGTGAAACTAAAATGATAAATGTCATTTCCTATTTGCACACGTCAGACCTATTTTTACACTTACTTTCCTAAATGAAGTAATTACGAGTGGCATCTCGGTAAGGAGGGGACAAGATACTGTGAATACAGTAAATAATTAAGAGTTAGTAAAATTAAATTAGACAAGGATAAAGTGTTTCAATAGGATAGAAAGTTAAAATTAAAATAAAAAGGGGTCATAAAAGAAATTTGAAAATTGCCTGCTAAAGAAAGATAATAGTAATAGTGCAAAGAAAAGTTGCCTTTTTTCCCTCATACAAACGTAAATGTTTGTTAAAAGGCGCTACACTACCAACAGAACCTAAGTTAATAGATACAATAAGATAACAAGTAATCAAGGATGAAATTATAAGATAATCCGAAAATAAATTAGGAGATATTGAATTACTCACCCCCGCCCTCTGTAAGTTAATAGCAATCCAGTGTTCTTATTCTTTTACTTGAGCGAGTTTCTGATTCTGATTCGTGCAACCTTCGCTTCCTACCATTATTTAATGCTGTATTCCAAATCGGACCTAGTGATTTTTCTACGGCTGTTTCATTCATGATGTCATTTCTCGATTTAATTTCGATGGATTCTCTAATCAATCTTTTCCATCTCTTAGAAGAAGAAGAAAGGAAAATTTTCTTTGCGCAATTAATATTATCTTTATTTAGCAGGCAATTTTAATATTTCTTTAAGACTCCATTTTGATTTTTATTTTAACATTCTTCGCTGTTGAAACACTTTGTCATTACCTAATTTAATTTACTAATTCTGAATTATAATAGACAAATCTGACTAATTTTTAAGTCTGTTTGCAAGAATATGATTTCTGACATCTTAACTATTTACTGTTAAAATTTTGCGCCCGGTTATTCCTTCCAAGGATACCACTCGTATTTACTTCATTTAAGAATTTAGGTGTAAAATGGTTTTACGTGTGTAAATAGGAAATGACATTTATCATTTTAGTTTCACTTGAATGACTGATACACGTGCCGCTAATTATATGTAACAGATTATTTCTCAGTCTTAAGCAAACGCCCACACACATACACATACATGGACGTGGCATACGCTTATCTAGTGAATCGTCAGATGTTGCTAAATCGCTGTAATTTCACTGGGATGAGTGTACACGTGCAGTAATTGATTACTCCTCAATCCAAAACAAACGAGAACACATATACACAAGCATGACGTACGCTTATCTAGTGAGTCGTCAGTATTTGTTATTAAATCACTGTAATTTCATTTCGATGAGTGTACACATGCAGACACATACACAAACCAATTTGACATACACTTACCTAGTGAAAAACCAGTTATGCTTAAGAGATCTAACAATAAGTATAAATGGGACAGTTTAAACTAAATTTTCCACTTGACATATTGATTGTCAAATTGTTTGTGTGATGTGCTTTCCACTGAAAAAGGCTTCGAAAACCGAAATTCGAAATATCCGGATTAATTAGGAGGACTGTTGATGCGAACACCTTGTTGTACCCAACAATGAAAAGTTAAATAATCTACTCCCTGTCATGCAACATGCTTCTGTTAAAAATCACATTTGATGTAGTAAAAAATAAACATAGAATACGATACCTGACTGGAGTGCTGGTATTACTCTTCCTGTAAATGGGCACCGCAGAAGCATTCATCTCTTCATTTTCGAAAGATTCATAATTTCATATTTTGATTTAAACTCACGTAGGTAATATTTAACCTCCATTTCCTGTTGTTTTAAAATTTCCGATTCGAGTGACTTTGTAGTCTGCCATGAGAACACAAGTCTATGCTATTTAGATCGATTAATAAATTGTTATATAATTCTCGTAACAAGTTTGAAAGTTAATTAATTGATCACCCTGCAGATTTAGCGTACAGAGTATTTATATGAATTGTCCGACGAGATGTGCTTCAGAAACCGGAAGCACACATTCTGCTTTAGAATAATCATTTCTGTTAATCCGTCGAATGTGAGCGCACGATTCAAAGATGTTGCTACACTTCGGCGCTGTTTCTACCTCATTAGCAACATAAAGCCAGTATTGATCTTGATCCATCCGTGGCCAGCAAGCATATCAAGCAAGGCTTGAAAGCTATGGTGTGATCTCGTTGTAGTTTCACACAAGATGTCTCGTATTGAAGTGTTTTGGCTTTAGTAAGAAACACAGTTTCAAGTTTAATCATTAAAAGTCGAGGTTTGCTCAAGTATTTTTTCACGGTGCTCCACAGTCGAATATATATATATATATATATATATATATATACCCATATTGACAGTCATCTTATAAGCATTGCACAAAGATCCCATTTGGTAATTGTCTATCAGAAACAATGTGGAATGAAATATATAAAGCACCCTTATGTGCAGTTTAGTTTTAATGCCTGCAAAAGTAGTTCTGTTACTTAGCCATTTAGCTAAAATCTATCATCAATAAATTTATCACATATAGCATTTCACCAGCATTTAATAACTGACGCCTCACCGTCATATAAAAAAGACAACAAGTGAGAAACTTTATGGTAACATTTTCAATAGAAGCATAAATAGTAATAATTACATTTATTGTCATTTTTTATGACTATTATCGTTATAAAAAAAGAAAAAATTACATTAAAATTTCGTTAAAGAGCAATGTTCTGTGAAATGGCAGATGTAGCCTAAACGAAAATATCTAACAAGGAAAAAAACACAAATGAGATCAAGTCAATGTCTACACAACACAATCGAGACCAAACCAACTACAAGACAAGCATTGTAAACGCCCCGGCTGCAAGTAAATGCCGTGCGACGTTACAAAATAGTTAAGAGCCGTGGAGTCTGAGATACAGTTACTGTTGGTGGCCCTTATTAGAGCCGGAATTGCGTTCTCCGGCAAATGCCGAGAAAGTTAGATAGTGTAGCAGTGTCTAGAAGTACTCCTAGACACTTGAGGCCGGCTCTGGTTGACTGGCTGGTGTTCCTTCGTTGTGGCGTCGAAACCAGAGGGAGGGTTGCTGTGTCTTGTTGAAGATCTGCGGCAACACCGTGGTGACTGGCACACGTAGAGGTCCAATAAATAGATGATCGATCCGTTTCACTAGTTGTGCAGCAACAAGATTGGCGTGACAGAAAATCCCAGTGACTAGGTGACACAGCTTAAATGATGCTAGTCCAGAAGTCAGCGTGGGCAAACAGTCAATATGACGCGAGACAGCAAGCACACGTAGTGCACAGCAGAAATCAAACGTGCTAATGACAAGCATGGTAAATGCACCGTGCTTATATAGATTTGAAAACGAAAGCTCGCACGCCATTGGTTAACGGCAAATTTCGCTTGTTTTAATTGGTGCCGCGTAAATGAAATTTGAATTTCATTTAGGCAATATGTCGGCGAATTGTTCTGAGCCGTTGCAGCATCATCAATTTAATAATCAAAGCAAAATATCCTATTTAACTCTGTGTAGCCAAAGCAATCGAGTTAAGAAGAAGATGACTCTAATAGAAATGTGTGACTAATCACGGTTCCAACTGAGAACAATGGACAAGTCTGCTTCAGAATCTGGTGCTCTAACCACTGAGCAACCGATGTTCGTTTAATTTAATGTTCGTGACTGCATAGAAATTGTGCAGCCGACATTTCCAATCAAGTACAAAGCATGCAAAAGTAGTAGAGATGAAAGCCGCATATCTAATTTTTATTTCCATATATATGTAATGCACATTGATCCTCGCCAGTCAGTTTGCCATCGTAGTCTGATGATGATGATCAAGGAAGGGCGAAACGCGTCAGTGCGTGCGACAGACGCTGGATTTGCTGTCGTTTGACGACAGGTTAAATGAAATGAGATTAGTGTTTATTTGAAGCCAGCAAACTTGCTTTCAAAGATTGTTAGCACCATACGCCTGTAAAGATGCGTGAATATAATGCCGCAAACAGTTAATATTAAAGACTGCATATAAATTGTAAAGCTGACATTTCCAGTCAAGTACAATGTATGTCAGACAACTAGAGGTGAAATTCGCATATCTAACTATCCGCTGCAATAGCTTGTTTTGCAGGTTTAAATCTACATATGGTGCAGATACCGATAAAGCTAAATCTTGACATGAGCAGCCAATTTCTAATTTTTCGGAGATTTTGATAAATCGCCATAAACAAAACATAAATGCTATTTGGAGCTAAGTTGGCAGCATGCTTGGTACCTATTAATTTTAGTCACGGTTGCAGTCTTGTCCCATTATTTACATACATTTGTCAGTATAAACTAAGTATTGCATAGTGTGAAAAAGGCAACTCAGCTTGTAGACCAGTTTCCTCCTTATTGGGAACCTATCACATACTGTTCAGAATTTGCCGCAGACAGGGCTCGAACCTGGGCAAGTGTGCTTCGGAATCTGGTGCTCTAAACACTGAGCCACCCCATCACATGGTGAATCGGTACATCAAATTTTTTTTAATTATGCAAAAACCTATGTATTCTTCTTCAATATATTTATTGATCAACATTATAACAGTACTTTTGGATCATTTAATACGTATATATGTCTACTGATGATAAAATACCTCAACTTTGTAGGGCCTGGTGTATTGCTAGTAATTAATTTTCGATTACAGTATTATTTCACTTTGTTTTCATGGCAATTCGACTTACAAATTTTTCTGACGTCCATCTGCTTGCAATACATCTTCCATCGCTTACATATGAGACATCTGCCAAAATTTTCATTCGTTCTACACCGAAAGTTAAAACAGCAGTGTGTATCAATTTATGCTTACGTGAGGCAATCGTTGCTTGGGCCTTCGCTGTCCATCAAAACGGCATTTAGCACTAATTAGTTTTAAAAAGGTTTTCGAGTAACCGTAAACGATGCCGTGTATAGTCCTTAGAAATCAATTATGCCAATAATCCAGCGCCATTGCTTTCCAGTTGACAATATTGGATAATCCTTAGTGGGCTATGCGTCCGTATCTAACGTCATTCATTCAGTTGTGGATACTGAGTGGCCTGTTAATCGCAGTGAAAACCTAACTTTGCCATTAACAATAATTGTTTGCGCGGGTGGTGGTAAATATTATTTAAATCAAGTTTGCGAGCTTGAAGTAAACACCAATCCCATTGTATTTAACCAGTCGTCGAACAACATAACAAAACTACCGCCAGCCGCAACGCACTGACGCGTTTCGACCTTCCTTGATCATCATCAGAGTACGACGGCAAACTGACTATCGAGGATCAAACCGCATTGAATATATATGGAAATCAAATTTAGATATGCGGCTCTCACCTCTAGCAGTCTCGCATACATTGAACTTGACTGGAAATGTCGGCTGCACAATTTCTATGCAGTCACGAACATTAACTGTTTGTAGCTTTCGCCACATATACATATATAGGCAATACAATTTAACAATAATTGTTTGCGCGGGTGGTGGTAACAATTCTTTAAATCAAGTTTGCGAGCTTGAAGTAAACACCAATCCCATTGTATTTAACCAGTCGTCGAACAACATAACAAAACTACCGCCAGCCGCAACGCACTGACGCGTTTCGACCTTCCTTGATCATCATCAGAGTACGACGGCAAACTGACTATCGAGGATCAAACCGCATTGTATTTCCTATATATGTATATGTGGCGAAAGCTACAAACAGTTAATGTTCGTGACTGCATAGAAATTGTGCAGCCGGCATTTCCAGTCAAGTTCAATGTATGCAAGACTGCTAGAGGTGAGAGCCGCATATCTAAATTTGATTTCCATATATTCAATGCGGTTTGATCCTCGATAGTCAGTTTGCCGTCGTACTCTGATGATGATCAAGGAAGGTCGAAACGCGTCAGTGCGTAGCGGCTGGCGGTAGTTTTGTTATGTTGTTCGACGACTAGTTAAATACAATGGGATTGGTGTTTACTTCAAGCTCGCAAACTATCTTTGCCTTTTCAATTGACAGTTGATTTCATTGAACGGTATTCCCAGCAAGCGAAACGCAATTGTCGTACGGTGGTTATTCAAATAGTGTCATCGTCAACGTTAAATTCAGTATGAAGAAAATATATTACGAACGAGACCATAATTCTGTGGAGCACCAGAGCAAAAATTGGGAAAGTCTTTAGAGTTCCTCCACCACCATCTTTCAGTGGACTTCTAGTCAGACGCAAACTCTCCAAAAGCCTTGGTAAAAGGCCACACACGGAAAATCGCCTGTAACTTGCTTGCTGCAGAAACAGATCGCATATGCCAAGCATAGATTACGAGTCAGGTTCGGTTACAGTGTTTAATTGCCGAAATCAAACGCAGGTCGGAGCGATCCATCCGTTTTCGTAACTTAAAACATAAAAGCTCAAAACACAAATAAAGATGACTACAGAATGCCGAAATCTTCCATTTATTGCATGGCTTGAGTAGCCATCACAAGATTTTATGAAGAGCGGAATATTAATTTATTGGTTTGTAACCGATGTTTCACTCTAACTAAAGTTCAAAGCGATCGACTGCAGGTCCGAAAAATTCGGTAGAATCAGAAATCTGAAATATACTGTCGTGTTGGTTTTGAAATTGGTTCCGCTACAAGGGCAGACGACTTGACCCACCTGGCACGGGAGCTCTATACACTGACTGTACACAACTTTGACTCTTCGGCCTCAAGCGGCATATACGTTTGTTCTGGCAATCGATAATTCTTATCCACTTTTGAATAAAGTCTAATCCTAGTGGAGTGTCTGTTTATTCACAACAATAAAGGACGAGGCAGATATCATCTTCCATTAATTAGTTAGTGCATCATTCGCAACCAACCATCATCTTTTAAGTTGAATACTTTATATAGACCTGGATGTGAGCAACACCAACATATCGGCTCTAATATAAAATCTTATAGTCACATGTTTTCTAATGAAGATTGATAAAAATTTAATTTTACTAAAGTCCTTATAGATACCGAAGTTCCATTACTATTTTCCTATGCAGATCATTTGATTCAGAGCATTTCGTAGGGTTTTATGCGGATCCTCATCCGTAAACCCGTAATTTTAAGTAGAAGCATGTCTTTGATACTTTTCAGAAAAATGTCGATCAATTTTGATAATGGGATGGTCCCTGATGCCATCAAGAAAAGGTCCTTTGCTCAAGGAACTGAACTAACGTTGCCGCTCAATAAGCAAAGCATTTGCCACAGCTGCCTTAACTTATTGCGACTGTTTCTAAACCTTCGGTTTCCGCCGTTCCTCACAAACCCACTGTAATTGACACAAAGAATCATCCAGTGAAATGTCATACCTGCAGGCAGCTGATATGAGATTCATCCATTGTGTCGTTAACCTCGTTTGAATGCTGAATTTTGTATATCCGAGATATTCTCTTTTATGCCATCAGGTGGACTCAGAAGAGCGCTATATTTGGTAGAGTCAAGCAAATTGAACGTGGTCTCAGTGGTTACCAACACAGCAAAGAATCATCTAGATTGGACAACCAACGTTTAATATAAGCCCATGGATTGAAAGGAAGCACTTCCAGCAGTCGTTTGAGTCTATATAATTCAGAAAATATTTCCTGAAGTCTGGCGCGTAATTGTTCCAATACTCACCGCTTAAACTCTGCATTCGGGTGGTCTACTGTCAATTACAAATGAACTGTTACAGAATGATCTACTAATTGCTGAACTGCCACAAGTACAATCGGTGCTTTTAGCGAGAAATTTTGCATTTGTACAAAATTTGTTCAATCACAAATGTATCTTCTCAAAATATTCTTAAATTCCTATTAAGATAGGAAATTATTGGTTGGTTCCCAGGCAAACGCTGGCAGAGGTGCTTGTGCTACCACCGATGGATAAAGAATATTTGTCATTGAAAAGAGTAATTGTGAATAATCGCACGCCTGTCGAAAACATGAATCAGGTATTATTTTAAATTTGATTGCGGAGTGACAGCTTCATATTTTCCAATGCCGCATTTTGCATACGCGGGTTGTAGCTTTGCACTAACAGTTTCACGATGATCCGATTGATCACAAATTCCATGTCCATTTTGTCTTCGATCGGGCTGGGTTTGTATTCGTCCCTTTCTTCCGAAGGCTTCAACATCGTGGTGAGTCAATAAAATAAAATATAAATAGAAGGATTTCGGAACGAGGTTACCACATATGCTTAAATCTGCTGTTGTGAGTATTGTACTGTGTATAGTGGCCTGAGGATGGTGCTGGAAAGTAGGCACCGAAACGTCGCCAATAAACAAAGATGTGATAGAACCGCATTTCCATTGGTTAGTATGAACGATGTTGAAGCCTTCGGAAGAAAGGGGTAAATCAGGTAGTCAAGCAAATCTCAATATCGCACCACTTCATTTATTTTTAATCTGAAATTTTCCAACAATATATTAGAGATGTTAGGTCGTAGTAAAAAGCGTACTTGCAGTTGTCTGTGTCGCATTTTTTAGGAGTTCATAAAGGTGCGACCAAATGGTAACTCTGATTAACGTTTTGGCATTGTAATTAGTTAAAAATTTTATGCGCGCCGCACTATGTTTCCTGTTTACAGAGATCCTCTCAGTTGAAAAAGATCCAACTGACGAACTAGGAAGAATAACATATCCACATTGTCCGAAGTGGGAAAACTTGTTGGTATCATTAATTCTAAGTAAGCAACGCCTAGATAAGGATGTTGCATTCACTTCTGATCAACAGGAGGATTATATGTATCGATTTCTGATTTACACAGCGTACTTGCTAAACATTTTCTGTTGCCGAATTTCCTTTATTGTGTGTCAATTAAATATGCCAACCATAAACCTTAACCAACGTATAATGATAGGTTATATACAACTGTTTTAATTCTATTAATTTGATTAACGTTTACCCAATTATATGTGTCCAAAAGAGTTTATTAGACAAAGAAGAGAAAAGAGAAAGAAATCAGGCAGCATCGGAAATGAAATTTTCAGCTAAAGCTTGATTTCACTTAACTATCTTGTGAGGCTCACCAGAAACGCGAACATTCTATCCTGTGCGACGGTTTATGTTGTGTAGATTCATTTTTGCACGTCTTGCCTGTGATTAGGTGTTGAGTTTAAAGAGGGCACCAGATCGCCAATTCCAAAGAAAAAAGTTCGGAATTTAAAGTTTACTTCATTAAGATTGTCGACCAACCAATGCCAACGAGCACCATCTGTTCGGACACCAGTGACAAAAATTTCCTTGAACAGGTTAAATTTATCCTTTATTCGGATACGCATATAGAAACCAGAAATATAACTGTCATAATTAGTAGATCTGCATTGATTTTAATGACGCGTTATATCTTATTCACAATTCGTAGACAGTGAAGATGATAAATTTATGGCAGCTTTCGTCAAATTTATAAAAATTCAGAAGGTAGGAAAGCAGAGATTTTGCGCGTGCTACAAACAATATGTTTAACTAACCATGCGGACTTGTGTTAGTCATCAATCTCTTTGTTTAACCTGTAGCAAAGAATAGGACAACATTGGTCAATTACATGTACCGACCAGCTTTGGCTTTTCGAGTGTAGCATCAGAGCAAAACGGCAAACTGACTAACAAGAATCAAACTGGAATATTTAATTTTTTATTTGTAATTTAAAATCCGGCTCGCATATCTAGTAAAATCGCACACTTTACTTGGCTAGAATGTCGGATGCAAAATTTCTTTGCACTAACGATCAGGATACTAATGCAGCATTCACCGGAATCATAAGCTATTACGCAAAAATCCATTGGGATAAAATAAGGCAGTTTTCCGTCATGCTCTGAAGATTAACATGTAGGGGTTAATTTCCGCTATTAACTCCATTGATAACAGATTGGCAACCGTAGGTCTGTAATCAAATAATTTATTCATTCTTATGTATGCACGACGTGTGTCTCTTTAATTAATGGGTTCTGACTGTTAGCGTTACTCTGAAGTTTTTAACACACGTACTATTCATTAAAATGTTTAAGCTTCAATTATTGCCGATTGCTTCACTCCGTTTTGAGCCGTCAACTGCTACTTAATCCCAAGTTTTCAATACAATACTCTCACAAAATAAAATTAATGGCAACTTTGGTATTCTCATTTGAGATTGATCTATTTATATGTATTTTATACCTATTAACGCTTAGGTATTCAGAAATACCACGCATTCAATAACTACTCTCCTATACATCAAGGTATACGTGAAAATGCTCCTTCAAATATATATATATATATATATATATATATATATATATACATCTTTAACATGTATGCTTACATCTGTAACGACACAAATCCATCGTTTCATTATATTGCGTAAATTAAATTCAAATTTATTTACGTTGCACCAATGAGAAAAAGCAAATTGCCGTTTAACCACGTCTAACCACGTTTAACCAATAGTATGCAAGTACACATATTGCATGCTATTTAAGCACGGTAATTTACCATGCAAGTCAGTTGTGGCATTTGCCTTCTACCTGCTTCACGCGTGTGCGTTCTGTCGGTTGTCAATACGTGTGCGCTCTGTCGGCTGTCAATACCTACTCATCCTGTTGCGGGATACCGGAGAGACGAGCCAATTGAGTGCAGGACCTGCAGGACACCATCCACAACGCGATCACAGCTCAACCACGGGAGCAACAAATCAACCAGAGTCCACCCAAGGCTCTAGGACATCTTCAACGCTGAAGACTTCAAGAGAACGCATTACCCGGCCCTCTTAAGGGCCCCCATATCAGTAACTAATCTCTATTCAGAGCACCTTAACCGAGTTTGTAACGTCGTACGGCATTTACTTGAAGCCGGGGCGTTTACAAAATTGGCGACCGCGCCAGGATATTTGATTATTTATCTGATTTTTTTTTGGGTATAAATAAATTGACTTTCTTCTTGATTTGTTTGGGATAAATCGACTAACATTTGCGTTTTCTTTACCCTGATCCTGGTTTTTCTGGGAATTTTGTTGAGCATATATTCGTGAATTTGTGGTGTGAGCATAATAATAATTCCCTAAAGGAAAATTTCAAATTTTGGAAGCAGTGTGTTATTCTTGCTGTTGAAAATAATAATTCATTGGCACAAAAGGCCATCGGGGCCTCTGTTCGTTTTTTCCTTTTGTACTGGACAATATCAAGCAACAGTGGAAGCTGTTTGTGGGTAAACGTTTCGTTATATATTTATACATTTATATATACATTTTCATATTGCTTATAAATTTATGCTTTTAAGCTCCCGTAAGATTGTTAAAATGTCAGGTCCAATTTTAGATATTGATGTTCCTGTTTGGGATGGAGATAGTGAGTTATTTTTTATGCACGTAGACTCCGCTTTCTCCCCGTTTCCTGATTATGACAGTCATCAAAAACTGTCAAAGGTTTTTGCTAAACTACCTTCTGAATAACAGCGACGGATTTATCCTAAGCTTGAGGCCATTAGGAAGCTACCTAATCCCATTTTGGGCCTACAAAACGAGGTACAATCCTTGCTTGGACCCACTGAAACTGAGCAGATAATAAACAAATATGCGCAGTTAGATATGCCAAATCTTAGCCCCATAGAAATACTGAGGGAATTACGGAAACGTTGGTATAAAACCAACATTTCTGACCATGAGGCTAAGGTTGTTTTTATTAACAATCTTCCTCAAACATTAAAACTCTTTGCCAGACAGCTCCCAAACACTCTCTCTATAGATGACTTATCTGAGAGATGTGAGTTAGAATATAGGGTTTTGGAACCCAAAGTGAATCCATCATCCTTTTCGTCACCCCCGCAAGATGATAGAATCTTCTCTTTAGAGAGAACAGTGGCGAACATGGCCAAAGTTCTAGAAGGATTAGCCATTACCAAATCAGAGATAAATCAAGTGAATGCTCGACCAAAATTCTTTTCCAAGTCAAATTATAATGGTAGGCGGCGATCGAGATCTCCGCAATCATTTAATAAATATGCTCCAAAGAACTGGTGTTACAACCACCAGAAGTTTTTTTATGCTTGCCAAGTTTGTCTTTGTCGTTCAGAAGAATTTCCGAATGAGTGTCAATTTCCACAGCTGATGGAGAGGACAACAGACCGCAGGCACAAGGGTGCATCAGTATCGGGAAACGTCTGGCGCAGGAAGTAGAAGACCGTACTTTCTGCACATCAGCGGCATCAACGGCGCCACAGAGAAGAAGCCAACTACAATCCGACATCCCTGTCGACTCTTTTCGTCCATGCCGAATTTTTCACATAGAGAACCAAACAGACAATGCCGGTCGCTATCACCAGCCTACTTGTTTGCATGACCCAGCCAAACAGCCAAACGAACTTCTGCACCTTCTTGATTTCAAAACTGGCGAAGAGTACATCGTAGACACAGGTGCGGAAGTCTCAGTTCTCAAAGGTGATTCAATGGCCGAGATGTCGCTGAGCGTTCTTCTCGCAACAGCTACAGGCGAGCCCATACCAACTTATGGCTGCCAATACCGCACACTCAACATAGGTCTACGACGTGAATTTTCCCACAACTGCATCATTGCCAAGGTCTCACATAATATAATAGGCCTTGATTTCCTTCTAAAATTTCGGATCATTGTTGATCTTGCCAATCAAAAAATCATCGACCCCTCCACCGGACTTGAACAAAGCTTTTGGACACTTGCCTCCGTGCGTTTGGAGTTACAGGTCATTCAGCCAACCCCAATGCATCATTCAGCAGAGATATCAGCAGCTCTTCGAAAATACAAATCGCTTTTCGATCTTAACAAGTCAGAGCTACGAGTCTCCAACACGATACATCATATCGTCACAGAAGGACAACCTATTGCACTCAAGAAGCGACCACTGGCTCCTACTAAGCTGAAAGCTGCACAAGAAGAATTCTTAAGGCTTTTGGAAGAGGGAATCATCAGACCATCGAAAAGTTCATGGGCGTCACCACTGCACTTAGTTTCAAAATCAAACGGATCGTACAGAGCCTGTGGAGACTACCGTAAGCTAAATTCAGTGACAAAATCTGATGCATATCCTATTCTAAATATCAACACTTTACTTGAAAAACTCAACGGCAGCAATTTCTTCTCAGTGATTGATCTCAGACAAGCGTACCATCACATACCGGTAGCACCAGAGGATATCAAGAAAACTGCAGTCATCACTCCATTTGGCCTTTTTGAATATCTTTACATACCTTTTGGACTCAAGTGTGCTACTCAGACATTTCAAAGATTCATAGACAACATACTTCGCGACGACTGCTTATTGTATGTCATATCTAGATGACATTATGGTATTCAGTCCAGATCTAGAATCTCATGCGAAACATCTACGAAATGTCCTCTCACGCTTATCCAACCACGGACTAAAGATCAACCGTGACAAGACGCAGATTGCAACTTCATCCGTCGACTTCTTAGGGCATCGTATCACGGCCCAAGGTATTCAACCGTTGCCGTCAAAGACGAATTCAATCAGGAATATCAAGTCACTAAGGACTGTTAGTGAGTTGCAGAAAATCCTGGGAGTACTAAACTATTATCGCAAGTTCCTTCCGGGCCTTTCAAAACAACTTTATCCTTTGTGCAGGCACTTGCGGAACCAAAAAGGACTTAGTAAGTATTCCATCATTGCTTGGTCATCCGAAGACGTGGAATTACTTCGACTTACCATCAACTCGTTAGCAAATGCCACAATGCTAACGCATCCAGATTTCGAAAAGCCATTTCTACTCACGACAGATGCTTCTGAATTCGCTATTGGAGCCACTTCGGAACAAGAGATCGACGGAGTTCGGAAGCCTATCAAATTCTAATCGCGTACTCTCCAACCAGTAGAAACGAGGTACGACACTTTCGGCCGAGAACTTCTCGCCATCTACGACGCAGTGCGCCATTTATCAGCATCATTGGCAGTAGCAGATTTGTTGTTTTCACAGATCATGCACCACTAGTTAGCGCGCTTCATCTATCGCCAAGTACCCTGCCAGAGTGGAAAGACAGCTTTCTCGTCTAAGCGAATGGCAATTTGACGTCTTTCACGTCAAGGGCAAACAGAACTTCATTGCAGATGCCCTGTCCAGGCCAGACGTCTCTCTACAACCACCTTCGCCGTCACCATTCACTGTCAACTCCGTGGCATTCAGTGAACCTGCACTAACGCCAACTCTCCTGCGAACTGAACAACGCGGTGACATTCACATTCAAAGATCAATAGCCCGTCACCCAACCAAGTTCATATACCGTCTGTGGGAAGGCTTACCAATTGTTTACTTCACGGGTACGCAGCCCAACAAGCCAGTTCTGCCGACCAGCCTTCAGAGAAAAGTTTTAGATTCAATTCACTCAATTTCTCACCCAGGAAGCCAAGCGACTGTCCGACTTCTTACAGATCGTTTCTGGGGTCACAGACTTAGGCAGAATGTTAAACGATAGGTCTCAGAGCGTGCTATTTGTCAGAAAAACAAGATCACACGACACACTCGTTCTAAGTTGCAACATTTTCGGTCTACTTCTCGCCTAGACATCGTCCACATCGACATAGTTCATCTGACAAAGGTTCAAGGTTTCAGCTACCTTCTAACTATGATCGATAGATTTACACAGTGGCCTGTGGCATTACCTCTTGGCACCATTTCTGCAGACGAAGTAACTAACGGTTTTATCTCTGCATGGATATCCAATTACAGTGTTCCCAATGAGGTCATCACGGACAGAGGCACTTGCTTCTCATCTGATCGTTTCAAAACCACCTTACGGTACATGGGATGCATCTTACGCCAGACGACTGCCTACCATCCCCAAGCTAATGGCATGGTAGAGAGAATGCATAGGGAACTCAAAGCGGCTTTAGCATCCTCGTCCATTAATGGCAACTGGGTCGATGCACTACCTTTAGTTCTGCTGGCCATGCGTTCTCGTACTCGAGAATCCATTAAAACGTCTGCGGCACAACTCTTGTATGGCATGGATCTACGCCTGCCTAGTCAGCTCCCATGTCTACTACCGGCACAAGATTAATCTCTATTATTCCCTCGTTTTTGAAGATAATAGAACGATTAATACTTGATCATTTAGAACGTATGCTGCCGGCTGATTTCGATGTATGCCAACATGGCTTCACGAAAGACAGGTCGACAACTACTAATATGCTCTCTATGTGGAAACATGTAATTACATTAGATGAGAAAAAGTTAGATGCATTAATTGTATTCATAGATATCTCAAAAGCTTTTGACTCTATATCTTTTGATGCTATCTTGAATGCGATTAATTTATTGAATATTGATCCGAATATTTTTAGATTACTTAGGTACTACTTATATAATCGAAGAATGTGTATTCAAGTAAACGATTTGGTATCTAAATCGAAAAGGGTAACAAGTGGAGTTCCACAGGGATCCAGTTTGGGACCAATATTATTTAAAATTGTATTTGCATATTTGGAAACTAAGATTCCTAACGGTCGAGTTTGCAAATTTGCTGATGATTTGAAAATAATCTTTCCAATTGATCCAAATAATGTTGAATTCTCCAAAAATAATGTGACACTTGATTTGTATGATTTAAGTAGATATCTGTTAACACTAGGGCTGAGAATAAACATTAAAAAGACGAGAGCTTTAAAATAGGTAACAGAACAGATTTTAAGTATGTTTATTTTCATGATGCTGAGATTAATGATGTTTTTGAGATTAAACTTATACAAGAAATTAAGGATTTAGGCATAACTATTCATTGTACGGCTTCTGCTGAGAGACATATTGAAAGGATAGTAGGCAGTGCCAAGAACAGATGGGCATTGATAAATAGAAATATTATATCACATGAAATAAAATTCAAAATGTTTATAATATGGATTAGACCGATAGTAGAATATGCCGCCGCTACTTGGAATCCCTTAACAAAGGGTCTGTCTAATAAAATAGAAGCTGTACAAAGAAAAGTTGTGAAACAAATTAGTCCTATCTCCTGCACTATATACGCCACTAGATTACAATTTGTATCACTGCATCCTTTATGGTTTCAGAGAATGTGCTATTGTATAAAAGTTTTCCATTTAAACCAGTGGTCTGGTGCCTATATGAATCCCATAATAAAGAGTCATGAAATTGGAACTAGATCTGGTCATTCTGCAATATCTCCACCTTTGATTGGGAATGTTGCGAGCAAGATGTTCTCGTTTTCAAAAATTTACAAAATTTATAATCAATTGCCATAGGGGCTTAGAGAAACGCCTCCAACTAAAATGTCTTTTAAATTTTTATCTACCGAACTAGAAAAGTGTTTAATCCTGCTGATATTTTTAATTTTGATTATGATAATACTTTCTCATGGTTAAATAAAAGCCAAGATCAATTGTTTCAGCAACAAATGTAATATTCGAGTTATAACTTAAATTTTCAATTTTGATTAAGAATCTATCACTGTTTACAGCTGATCTTTCAGATGCCGATAAACTATACAGTACACTTAATTGCACATATATATATGTGATGTGATATCTTTTTATAATGTACATTTTCTAATTTTATTATTTAATGGAACATGTGTGGTTTGAATCCAAATAAAGATATTCTATTCTATTCTATTCTAAGATGACCCACAAAACGAAGCTACCCGCCTTCGACTTCATTTCGGTAACATGTCCGAACAGCAGCCGAGACACACGCCTCGTCCAGTCTTCGTTCACCCACAGCTCCACAGCTGCAAGAGAGTACTCGTTCGCAACAATAATGCTGTTGCACCACTACAACCCAAGTATCGCGGTCCTTACCCGATTTTACTCAAACAGCCAAAATACTTCATCATTATGCAAGGCGCTACACCGACATCAGTAAGCATAGACAGGTTGAAACCGTTTATCGAACCACCTGATCCTGAGAGCGTTCAACCTTCTACACACGTCTCAGGCTCCGTCTGCCCACAATCTCAACCTGCTTTGTATAACGCGTAATTAATTTTTTTTAAACATTAACATTTAACTATAAAATTTTTTTAAACCTTACGTTAATTTTTAGTATTTGTCTCACGTGGCATAACCAGCTGTTCTTAGCTAACAATTGTGTAGCATTGTTGAAAAGTTCTTTGGTATTATGCCATCTCTGAGGCAATGTTCGTGTACATATTTTTATGCAATTACCTTTGATTTTATTGTATATATTTTTACATTATAATGTATTTCTCACACATGACATTACACTGCCTATTTTGGTATGACCAGCTACTTGGAGCTAACGCTTTCGTGTAGCAACACTAAGTAGTGATCAGCTTCATATCATGGTACAGGCCACTTTCAATGCATATCTCAACTTTATCTATTTCACAAAGACCACTCTACAAATGCCATGACCACAACGTCGAGCACTCTAGCTCCTTTGGTCGTATACAAACACATTGACAACGATCCAACCTGCTTGGGTTTTTAACTTAAACCTGGCAAATTCAGAGGCGATTTACCTCGAAATCTTCACGCTGCGGCTCCAAAAAACTTACATTGCTCTATTTTGCCTCACGTGCTATGACCGTCCACTAGAGCTAACAATTTGTGTAGCAATTCCTAGTGGTTACCTGGCATCATATCATTGTTGAAGCAACTAACAAGCCTATTTAAGCCCAGCTACTTATGGTTCATCATATTGGTTCGAACTCTGTCATGCATTTCTTATCTAGCCTCGCAGAGAGGAATTTTTTTCCTTTTTTTCAGAGGAAAGCGTTGTAACGACACAAATTAATGGCCGACATATTGCGTAAATTAAATTCAAATTTATTTATGTTGCACCAATGAGAAAAAAGCGAAATTGCCGTTTAACCACGTTTAACCAATAGTGTGCAAGTACACATATTGCATGCTATTTAAGCACGGTAATTTACCATGCAAGTCAGTTGTGGCATTTGCCTTCTACCTGCTTCACGCGTGTGCGTTCTGTCGTTTGTCAATACGTGTGCGCTCTGTCGGCTGTCAGTACCCACTCATCTTGTTGCGGGATACCGGAGAGACGAGCCAATTGAGTGCAGGACCTGCAGGACACCATCCACAACACGATCACAGCTCAACCACGGGAGCAACAAATCAACCAGAGTCCACCCAAGGCTCTAGGACATCTTCAACGCTGAAGACTTAAAGCGAACGCATTACCCGGCCCTCTTAAGGGCCCCCTTATCAGTAACTAATCTTTATTCAGAGCACCTTAACCGAGTTTGTAACGTCGTACGGCATTTACTTGAAGCCGGGGCGTTTACACATCCCTTGAAAAACAAAAATAACTAAATTCAACTACTGATCGCATTCCACGCACCAAACACGACAAATGCGTAGGGTTTTGAAAAGTTAAGCCCATAATGATAAAACACAGTGACACTCACAACCTTACACAAAAAAGATATAATTAAATAAATGGGCAACTATGTTGGTTAACGTACGCCTGTTCAAGTTATCAAACGCTTTAAATTACATATTAAACGCATAAAAGAATAAAAAAACCTTATTTCAATTCACTTACAGTTATATTCAATTCCCCGTTTACCAAATCTCATCCTAGGTGCAATAGGATACAGAGAGGGTGGTAAAAATAACCAAAATGAAAACTGCGAAACGAAAAGCTAGTTCATTGACACAATGGATGTTGGTAGGTTACGAATGAAGGTTAGTCAAGGAGAGTGAGAGAGAGGGTATGTTGGATAACGTTAGTAAGAGCGAAGTTTATGTAAAGACTAAATATGAAGCCTACAATAACCAATCACCTACCTGTAAATAAGCAACCAGTCCCATTGCTATCATTATCGATGAAAAATAGCAACTGACTGGCTCACCTGCTTATACATAATCATAATTTTATTTGTACCGTGATATATTCAATTGTCTGGATAGATTGACATTGCGGCTAAATATGTTTAAAAATTATTTAGATACATAAATATATAATTATAACTATCTTTACCTCTATTACTATAAAGGGCACATATCTTACATAAAAATATCAATCATCATCTAAATATACACACAAAAACCAAATATATTTATGCATGTATAAATATTTAAGCAAAAATGTGCGTTTTCATCAACGTCAAGCACATATGATTCACAATGAGTGGCGTATACCGATTAAATGCCTATTTATTTAGAACAACATGCTAGTTAACTATGTAAATTTCCACCTATATATACGTGTAAAAACTATATATATATATATATATATATATATATATATATATATATATATATATATATATATATACTTTTACATGATCACCCACCACTCAGTCCAAATGTGCAACTGCGGAGTGACGATCTAGACAGAGTTGACAGGTTAACATATGTTCAGAGCTCTAGCAATAACTCAGGTAAATATGTCTGATGAGGTGAGTATGAGAATCACAAAAACAATAGTAGCTTTCTCGAATCTTCGCCATTTATGGAGAAACGCGAGCATTCCACTCTGCCCTAAAAGGTCGTGTTTATAATTCATCTGTACGCGCAATTTTATTATATGCTATTAAGACTTGGCCCCATAGAGTAAATGGTTTTAGACGGTTATAGGCATTCGACCGTCGTTGTTTAAGAACGATAGCACATGTTGGTTACCAACGACGAATAAACAACAAGGACATCCGTAGACGTATTTTTTTTATCTTTCAACAAGTGCTTCTCGTTAGAAAAACAAATAAGGCTCCATCAACATCGTTGGCTCGGTCACGTTTTTCGAATGCATTCAATTCAATTTCTGAGTAGAGCTCTGTTCTCCCATCCACAACCAGATTGACGTAAGAAACAAGGTGAGCAGATTCTAACATGGCAGAAAGAGTTTAAGTCACTTACAGCCAAAAGGGGTAGTATATGACCCACTTGTCTCTCAGGATGTGGTCCACGTTGGCCTCATATTGCTTGGTTAGCAACTCTGCGTGATACGGCATCGAATCGATCTCCATGGCGATATTGCTGCAGATTTCTACTAGAATCATCTTTGTAACTTTCTTTTCTTATTAGAAAAGAGTAAGCTGCAAAGTTTCGCTTTATTTATGACGTAATATAATGTAATTCGCAAGGAAGATGTATTGCTGATGTTGCCTTGCCTTAAAGCACAATGGTGTTATGTATAAATTCAGTTTGCCTCACTTCTGAGAGTTATCTAGACAAATAAACTCATAGTAACTAGGTAGTCTCCGTGTGTATATCTCACTAATAATTTGTGTGCCTGAATTATTATTTTTGTCGATATTTATAAAAATTACCGTTTTTTGTTTCGCTTCTTTTGGTTTTATTGCCGTTAAGCATTTTTTACTATTGGCTTTTGTATCGCTGTGAATGATGATGATGATTCTACTGTTGCTGCTGATAATGATGGATGACGATGATGAATATTGTATATCAACCAACTAAATATACATTTTTACCCACATCTTATCTAAATATATAAATATTCGTACGTATGTGCGTATACAAATCATATATATTTATGCATATATAACTAACTTGAATGCTCACGATTCATGATGAATACAGTGGAGACAATCGCAACTTTCCTAATTCAGTTACCATGAAGCGCTCAATTCACGTAATATTAAATTTTTAAATTAACAATTACATCTCAGATGTAATTTTTATCAAAAGATATGAGGAGCAGGTGTTAATGAAAATGATCAAATGAATAATATTTTCATTCAGAGGTAAGGTTTAGTAATTAAAATGAAAACTATCACGCTGACCACAATTGTGCCAAATGAAAATAGTTCCAGAGAGAAAGAGAGAACGAAATAAGTAAGGTTAGAATAATATCAAGCAAAGTCATGCATTTCTACATCAATATTAACTTATAATGAAAAGCCTAGTAGGAATTTTATTTGAAGGAGTCAATATACTACAAAAGATAAAGAGGACAAAATTAAAATCTGGAGTTAAGACTCAAAATACGGATTAAACAACAGATAGGTACATACAATCGAAGCGATAACTAGGCGGAATCCTATAAAAGTTTTCTAGGCTTCCTCATTCAGCTTACTATCTCTCTTAATTGGATTTATTATTAATTCTGATTAACCCAATTCATGTTTTCTGCCTTTCAAAAAGACTCCATTAAATACTGGGACGGAAGATTCTTATACAAATGGCACATTCATGAGCTCCTTTTGTGATTTGTTTCAATTTATTTCCTTATTAACCTGGTTAATCCATTTCTATTATATAAAGTAATTTATTTACAGCCTTTCCAATATATCTCAATTGAGTGCCTGGCAAGACCTAATCACTGTATGTGTCAATATTTGCATACCGTTTTATGTTGACCTGTATGTGCCTTAACTTAGCGCAAGGTTTAATATAAATAACTGCGTTTGTAATATTTGCAAAGTAAATCATAAACCCCTAGTGTGTTGACAGGTTCGACGATTCCTTTTATATCGGTAGCTGATCACCTACAGTTAGTGGTGGTCTCTATACTGATCTGATGTTTTATTTAATCGCAAATTTTATCATTTTTAACTCAATCTGGAATCGGACAATACAATAGTTCTGCACTTTAGTCATTTTGTCACCTGCTTTGCCTGGTTTATTTTCCCATTAAATCTCAATACCGTCTCATTTATCCTTAATATATCTTTCAGCCTTGTCAGTCTCTTGCCTTTGTATGTCCAGTCAACTATTTCAAGACTTAATATGATGTATTTAAGAATGCGTATTTTCATTCCATACAAATGGCTAGAAAAGTAATTAAGGAGGATACCCAAGCAGGTTTCTTTCCCATGAATATATTTTTCGAATAATCGATCCATCCGTTTTAAATTCACATCCAGAAATGATAGTTGTTTTTCCTTTCTATTTCGAATGTCCATTTTAACTTTAACAATAATTGATTGCGCGGGTGGTGGTAACAATTCTTTCAATCATTTTAACTCTCTTCGCTGATTGGCTGAAACAAGAAAATTCTCCTAATCATAATCCACGTGATTCCAAATTAAGAACATATAAACGAGGAATCTCAAAAACAAATTTGGCTTTTGAATAAAACCTTAATCATTCCAACTATAGAAACAAATGACCCTCCCTGCAAAACGTATTATTATTAACTCCAGTTAATGAATAAATTAATAGAATTTTTTACTAATTCATATTATTTTTTATATGATCATTTAAATTTAAATTTATGCTGGATTTTACTAGCATATCAATTAATCATTAATTCAAATTCTATCGTATATGTTTATCCATTGTAAAGACTTCCTTAGTGCATATATATTTTCATTATATTTAATTGATCATTTTTGGTACGAAGCCAAATAAATAATTATACTTCAAATTCTAATAATCCATCATTCAAGTTGCACCTTGATTTTTCCAACTATAGGACCAAATGTACCTCGTTGCGAAACGTATTATTATTAACACCAATGGACGAATATCTAGGTAGAATGATTTATTAATTCATATTATCTTGTACATGATTAACTGATTTTAAATTTCTGCTGTATCTAATTAACATATCAACGAATATTTAATTCAAATTCTATCGTATAAGTTTACCCATCGTGAAGACTTCCCTATTGTATATATTTTCATCAATACATTATATTGAATTGATCATTTGTGGTCTGAAGCCAAATGCATAATTATAATTCAAAGTTAATTAATCCATAATTCAAATTACACCTTGATCTTTCCAATTATCGGGCCAGACAGCCTCCGTAGAAAATATACTATTATCTTTATTATTAACTATTTTTTTAAAACTATTTAGTAGAGATAATGTATTTTGTTTTTAACTATATCATGACTTGATTTTTCGCACATAATGAACATATTGAAGGGCGTTCATTTTGTTGATAAAACCAATAGCTAAAGCATTGCTTCGTATTTATATATGATAACTGGTTTTGAGGCTATTGCCAGCTATACTTATTTATGTGACGTGATGTCTATTATTTATTGTCCGTTTTCTGAGATTGTAATATATTTGAAGGAAAATTTGTGGCTTGAGTCGAAATAAATAAATTCTAATTCTAAATAAATTCTAAAAATGGCTAGGTTCTTCTCCTGTCTCTGTTAAACATTATAATTTCTTTAGCTATAACCTTGTTAGTAAACTCCTTTACGCAAGTCAATCATATGTATTATCGACCGCATAATAGACATTACTTAAGTTTCTTTCTCAAATTAGCTCATATTTCCGTCTGTCTAGTTTCTTATCGATAATTTCATTTAATGTAAAAAAGTTCATGTTTCAGAACATCTCCTAATTTATCTAGCTGTAATGGTAATGTAAATCTAATGCAATTCGGCACAACATTAAATTATAAACATCTGGAGTAATGAAGTATTTTCCATTTGTCATATAGATTTTATTTACCTCACTTAGTATTGATTGAACAAGTTCATGGCAGTCCCGTCATAGTTCGTTCGCAATGCATCTTTAGTAGTCGTTTTGCTTGCACAGTTCTGTCATCGTATATTTCAATTCCGCCATTGACATTCATAGGCAGATTAGCACCTGTAGGTCTGAAATTAACTGATTACATTTCATTTCGAGGTTTTCAACGCGGATGCTTCTTTGATCAATGGGTTCTGACAGGTCACATCACTTTGAAGGTCTCAACACGTGTACTATCTATTAAAAATTTTTAAACTTAATTTTTTTCCGAATGACTCACTACGTTTAGAGATGTAAATTCTCGACTTAACCACAGGTATTCAATGTAATATTCTCATTAAACACGAATTATGAAAAATTCGTTATCCTCATTTGAGAAAAATCTATTTCTATTTAATTTCTACTTAGTACCGTTTCATTATTCTAAATATCGGTCATTCAACAACTATTAACACTTACGCATATATATATATATATCTGCAAGATATATGTGTATATATCTTGCACGATAATGACAAATAAATACAGCAAATGCTTTTATTCCACGCACGTGACCCGTCAAATACTCAGTTCCGCAAATTTAAGCCCACCATGATCAGGTTCATTAACATCCGCAACATTACGCATATATATATATATATATATATATATATATATATATATATCTCTCTCTCATATGTTTTGACATGCATAGCATAACATAAATTCAATCAGTGTGGTTAGCTATACGCCTGTCTGTGTTGCTGCACTTTTCTAATTACATTTCAAATGCATAGAAGGATCTATCAAAATTACTTTTCAAATCACTAACAGTAATATTCCTTTCTAGGTTTACCTAATCTCATCCAGTGTTCAATAGAATATATAAAACACCACTTATTTCACACTATTAGTTAATAGCTATACTTTGAGAAAGATAGACAGGCAAGCCTGGATATTATTATGCATTAGGTGTTGCGAACCTAGAAACAATTTAGTTCAGTTGTGATCAGAAGGATAAAACAAAGGCAGCATGAACGGAAAGTATAATCTCAAGCATATTCGTTTCGTGCTTACTGGAGACTCATCAGTAGAAGCCGGTATTACACCCTTTAATGACTATATATTTGGGTGAGGAATATGGGATAATATGAAGATACAATCTCCTAGACGAATGTGTAAACCTGTAGAAGTGAAGCATATAAAATCTTGACAATGCGACTTCGACGCTAACTCACTCTATAAAATATATATACCGAGTCTGTAAAGGATACTAAAACTATGGCTATTGTGTTAGTAACCGATACCAACATTATTGTACCAAAAAGGTACATGGTACTAACACTATGGTTGCCGAGTCAGTACATGGCACCAACACGATGGATTTAAATGTATGCTATAGTTCACCAAAATTTAGAATTACAACTATTGCTGTACACCTGTTACTCCAGTAAATCCATACACTTCTATTTTACCACATTCCTCGCCAAAATATATAATAGGAAAAGGTCGTAATGCCGGCTCCTACTGATGCGTTGCTACTAAGCACGAAAGGAATGTGCACGAGATTATACTTTTCGTTCATGCTGTCTTTGGTTTATCCTTCTGTTCACAACTGTACTAATTTGTTACTAGGTGCGCAAAACCTAATACATAATTGAATATATATTAGTTCACAACAAACAATACCTAAAAACCTGAATGTTGTATCAATGTATACAAACTTCTCAGTGCAAGGCACATTGGAATGTGTTTCACTGTCAAATAGTGTTTCTTGACATAATAGAAAGCATTTGAACTACATTAAGACGTATTGTACAAATTTTAAATATTTGTATTTCATCTATCTTCTTTATGTACAGTAAGGAATTTTATATAAAAAAGTTAAAGGTGACCCTACGGAACAACCAATATTGGTCCTGTCGCTAACATTTACATGCATTACTTTTTTTTAAATCTGTTGTTACAAGCACCTCTCAAGCAAAACTTGCTTTTAAAATTCTTAGATGAAATTTTCTCAATTTGAGCCTAGTAAATAATCAGTTGGAGAATTTTTTTGATAGAGCCAATCAGGTAGGATAATAACAATTCACGTCGGACAAGAAAGGAAAAGATAAATTGTCATTTCTCAATGTAAAAGTAAAACGGATGAATAATTTATTATAAAAATATATTCATAGAAAAGATACTTGCTCGGGTATCCTCAATTTTTTCGAGCCATATGTATGGATTGGAAATATAGAGACAAGAACCTCACGAGGCCGAATGAAATATTAAAGATAAAAATGTTATAAGACAAAATTAATCGAACAGATCATAAGTGAGACGTTATTGATATTTATTAGGCAAATAAGCAAAGCGAAGCACAAAAGGGAATGAGGGAATTGCAGGATTATGAGACTATTTGATAACAGATTGGGTAGAAAGATTAGGACAGTAGCAACTAAATAAAACATCGGAACAGTATTGAGGCAATCATTAACTATACGCAAAAAGTTACCGAGCCATAAGTAAAAAGTAGAACACATCGAAACATCAGGAATTTATTATATAACTTCAAAGTTTAAAAACTCGGCTATATAGGCGAAACCATCCGCCCGATTAAGGTATGTAGAGGTGAACCTAAAACGTCGTGCAAATATTGATATAATCATCAGATTGACTAGGAAACCGAAAAAAGCAACGCGCTATGTCATCGAAATAGAGTGAACGCGTTAATTACGGAATCAATTTAAATTAGATCAGGAAGAGACGTCATGAATTTGGCATCTGTATATAAATCATTCGTCCTAATATTTAATTAAGCCTTTTTGAGTGGCAGAAAATGTAGGTTGAATGAATGAAAGATAATAATAAATCTGCGTAAGAGACCCCGACTATGAATTATTAGATAGTAAACGGAACGAAGAGGCCTTCAACAACCAAATAGGATTCCGCCTATTTGTTGCTTTAATTTTGTTTATTTACCTTTTGTATTGTTTTTCTTTTTTAGTCTTGACTCCTTCCGGTTTTAATTTCGTCTTACATGACTTTATACAAAACAAACCATTATAGAATGGGGATTTCTCCAAATAACGATCTTAATAAATTATTCGTTTTGAGTAAATATTGGGATACGAATACATAGCTTAAATTACTGTGGCTCTTTCCTATTTTCTCTCGCTCTCTCTCTCGTTCCCTTTCTCTCCATGGGAAGGATTGACTTTATTGTATTCACTAAGAATCGAATTACCTATGGTGTGAGGAAACTTGAAATTTTGCTTATGAGTTTGTTTATATTTGCATAAACCTATATAGTCTTTACACCTATATATAAATATATATATATATATTTATTCATTTTGTATAAATGTACAATAACCATTTATTTCGAAACTAGTAAACTTTACCTTACAATCTTTCATTGATATAAATTCTGGGTTGACATTTGATTATTTGAGTGGCACATATTGAAATGTAAACTCAGGATGTATATAAGTTAAATATTGTAAAGTGAAGTTCAGTAGACTCGAAATAAATGGCTATTTGTACATTTATATAAGATGCAGGCATGCATAAATATTCATTTTTCTAAAATACCACATTCATTGTGAGTAGCATGTGCTTAATGTTGAAATTAATGCATAATGCTATTTATAGGTTTATGCATGTGTTCATAAATATATGGTTCGTACACGTATACATAGATGGATATTTATATAATAATATAAGATGTGAGCGTAAATAAATATACAAACAGCTGATAAATTGCATTCATCATGAATCATATGTGCTTGACTTTGAAGTAATCGTGCATAGTTGATTTCATAGTTATTTATCTATTCATAATTATAAATGGTTTGTGAACGAATATATAAATGATAATTTATATATTTAATTAGCATGTCTATATCTATATAGCCACATAGATATAAGGATATTTATGTTTATATATAGACATAAAATTAATAAAAACTATTACCTGACTACAGTTTCCTTCTGGCTCGCCAATGAAAAATACCAAGATAAGCACAATATTTCATTGGTTCTACATTTATGCAATTTTATTTTTACATTTATAAAACCTTACTTTTAGTGTGACAGTTAAGTTTATTAGGGGTAATTTTGTTAATTTAAAAAAAATATATTATCCATCCGTTTGAATTTTATATCGAGAAACGATAATTTATCTTTCTCTTCCTTTTCTACCGTGAATTTTTTTATCCTACCTAATTGGTTGTATCAGGAAAATTCTCAAACTAATCATTCACATGACTCGAAACTGAGAACACTTTATCTAGGAATATCAAAAACAAGTTTGGCTTGAGAGGCTTTTGCAACAACAGATTTAAAAAAAGTAATGCATGTAAATTTTAGTGACAGAATCATTATTATTTGTCCCGTAAGGTCAACTTAAACTTGATTATAAAATTCATTGCAGAAAATAAAACAGGTAGATGAAATAAATATATTTAAAATTTGTGTAATACTTCTCAATGTCGTTTTCCTACTTTCTATTATGTAAATAAATACCATTATACAAAGTGTAACACATTCCAATAGGCCTTGCATTGGGAAGTATTTAAACATTTATACAACATTCTTGACTTGCCTGTCTACAATTCTCAAAGTAATGCTATTTACTAATAGTGTGAATTAAGAAATGTTTTCAATATTCTATTGAATACAGGATGAGATTAGGTATACCAGGAATTTAGTATTACTGTGAGTGAACTGAAAGGAAATATTTTCGATTCTTCCATGCATCGAAAATAAATTAGGAAAGTGCGGCAATAAGGAAGGTGTTTATGTTAACTCACACGTTTTATATAAATAGAAAACTATTGGTCACGCGGGTGGTGTTAGCAATAATTTAAATGAAGGTTGCGGTCGTGATGTAAACAGCAGTCCCATTATATACGTACATTGTATAATGTAGAAAAGGAAATTCATCCAGTAGACCGGTTTTATTCTTATTGGGAATTCTTAACGTTTTGTGCAGATTTTACCGTGTAAAGGGCTCGAACCTAGGTGCGACTGCTTTGGACACTGTTGATCTAACAACTGAGCTATACTGCCGTATGCTACACACAAGACCGCAATCTTGATTTAAATAAATAACTCGCACAATTGTTTATATATATATATATATATAGAGAGAGATATATACATATATATATATATATATATTTGAGAAAACAACGTGCTCCTATGGAATAAAAATCTCTATTAATAAATCTTATTTCTAAATTTCAGTATCTAAAGCACAGTTTATTTATATATATATATATATATATATATATATATATATTGAAGACCTTGAGATGGGTAGAGAAATGACGACTTGAAACATGGTGAGTCAATCGGCAATAATTGACACTTCAACATTTCTAAATAGTACGCATTTTGAAGCCTTCACAGTGACGAGACCAGTCAGAATACATCAATCAAGGAGACATACACGTCGTGCACTTCTAATTGGAAAGGAATCAACTGATTGCAGATCTACAAGTGATAATACGTTAATCACATGCTAATTTAAGTTTCTTGGTCAACTTATCTTCTGGTGGAGTCTATTTGGCATTGCTTTCAATTAGGTGGAATGATGCCTGTTCAATAATCACTGATCGGAGATAGGCAGTTGGAACTGCAGATCAAAAACTATGCAAAATAGGCCCAACCTGAACGAAGGAATACACAATAAGTACATATAACAGTCTGGTCAAAAACTAAAAATTGCATATTTTGCACGGCTTGAATGACTCAGCGGATGAGTTTAAAACACTGCCGCTAACACGCCTTGGTTCTTATCTCGGCAGTGGAAATTGATTAGTGTTCAATAAGAACAAAACTGATCACTTTGACGAATTTTATATGATATCTTATGCAATTTGTATTTATACGTAGAATATAAATTTAATCAACACCTACTATTATACTTTGATTCAATAATCCTTTCCCAAGTGGTCTAGTGTCTGTTTAAGTACGACAGATAGGGAATAGCTTGCTAGAACTTTAAATCGATAGCGATGCCGAATTCTGTTCTGCCTGAAACAAAGACTAATCAAGAGCATTAGTTCTTTTATAACTTAAAGTTGTGGCGTTCTACTGGATAAGTTATAAGACTGAAACAAGTTTTCCCTGGTACGAATAACAGCTATATAATTTCTGGTAAGTACGTGATCAGTGCCCAGTGAGTACTAATTCGTCTATTAGTAAAAGTGCATTCATTATCTTATTCTATGTATAATTTATACTGGAAAATAATTATAATATCAAATCCAGCAATTATAAGTCAACTCAAAGTATATATATATATATATAATATATATATATATATATATATATATATATATATATATGATTTTAGGTAGACTAGCGAACTGAGCACATTCTATCAAAGGCATTAATGGTATTCCAAATCCATAACATATTGCCAGATTCTGTAAACGTTATTATGTATTTCATATTGCCTACCTAGTAACAAATTAGTTCAAATAGGACCAGAAATAAAGACATAATCGCGTGTACACATGCCTGTCGTGATTACTAAAGATTCAACAGTAGGATTCTTTATTGTGCCTTATACCCATTATATACTTTGGTGAGCAATGTGTTAAAATTAGGCGGTACAATCTCCTATACGAATGCGCATCACACAATGTAAGACTTAGTAAAGCTTGAAACCGTGTTATTCTTTTATCGGTGAATTAATTTATAATCAATTGTTACTTTTTTATGTGATTTTGCATTCTCCTTTTGTCTGGAATGTCACCAAGTTCATAATTTGTGCAGTGTCCGCCTGGTTGCAGCACAAATTGTGGCCAGTCGAATCCAGTACAATGTTAGTAGAACTTTTGAATAAACAAGCCGGGTGCTCGTTGTTTGATTTAAATTCATTTTTGTGTGTACAATACTATTTCTGACTGTTTTATGTAGAACAGAAAAGGTGTGAAATTTGCTGTGTACTCCAGTTAAAGTATTTGCTCCAAAATTGCCAATTTTTCTGATGTTGCCACGATATTCCTCAATAAATTATCCAACTAGAAGTTGTTCGATTCTGTTAATTAACTCTTCTCTACGACCAATATATATGATACCGCACATGCATGTAAACTTCTATAGATTTAAAGAAAGGTGGCAATTAATCTTCGGCTGCCAGCATCATGATTCTACATATACTGAAGGTGATGCTAACATTAACATTAGTGAAATTGCCTTCTTAATACGATTTAAATGCTGGTCATTTAGAGGCCGCTTTGTAACATAAACAGGACGTTGGCCGATGCAGACTTCTACAAATCGCTAAGAGTAGTTGCTCATTAGAAAAATATTCCTCAAGTACCTGATTTTTTCCTTGATCTTTTGGTCAGAGCAGATTTCCTACTAGTGGTAAATTGAAGTAGTAGCAGCTGTACAACACAACTTCAAACTGCATAACTAGATGTTTGCTTAATACTACAATCCATACACTAAGAATTGCAACCACAGTGACACAAAAAAAGTTATGAAAAATGCGAAATTGTGTACAACATACTGAGAATTTACATTTGTAAACGCCCCATGAAGCTGATAACTACTTAGTGTTGCTACACAAAGGCGTTAGCTCTAAGTAGCTGGTCATACCAAAATAGGCAGTGTAAGCTCATGTGTGAGCCATACGATACAAAGTAAAATTATATACATGAAAATCAAAGGGTAACTACATAAAAAATGTGTAATCGAACATTGCCTCAGAGATGACGTAATACCGAAGAACTGTTAAAAAATGCTACACCATTGTTAGCTAAGAACAGCTGGTTACACCAGACATGAAGAATAAAAGTCGTGTTAGTTTCTAGTGCATGGAATTTGATGGTATGAGGTTAAAAGTATTGATAGAATAGTATTAAAAATATCAGTTACGCGTTATGCAAAGCAAGCTATTGCTAGGTTGAGATTTTAGACAGATAGAACCTGAGGCGTGTGTAGAAGAATGAATGCTCCCAAGATCAGGCGGTTTGATAAACGGATTCAACCTGTCTATGCTTACTGATGTCGGTGTCGCGCCTTGTATGATAATTAAGTATTTGGGATGTCTTTGCGAAATTGGGTGAGGAACGTGATACTTTGGTTGTAGTGGTACAACAGCAGTGTCGTTGCGAATGAATATTCTCTTGCAGAAGTGAAGCTGCGGGTGAACGAAGACTGGACGAGGCGTATGTCTCAGCTGCTGTTCAGACATGTTACCGGAATGAAATCGGAGGCGGGTAGCTTCGTCTTGTCGGTCATCCTGTGCGGGTAGTAGACGTTGAAGCTGTCTAGGCAGGCGTAGATCCATGCCATACAAGAGTTGTGACGCAGACGTTTTAATGGATCCACGAGTGCGGGAACGCATGGCAAGCAGAACTAAAGGTATGGCATCGACCCAGTAGCCATTAATGGACGAGGATGCTAAAGCAGCTTTGAGTTGCCTATGCATTCTCTCTACCATATCGTTAGACTGGGAATGGTAGCCAGCCGGTTGGCGTAAGTTGCATCCCATGAACCGCAAGGTGGTTTTGAAACAATCCGATGAGAAGCAAGTGCCTCTGTCAGTGATGACCTCATAGGGAACACCAAAAAATTGGATATCCATGCAGAGAAAAAACCGTTAGTTACTTCGTCTGCAGAAATGGTGCCAAGAGGTAATACCGCAGGCCACCGTGTTAGTCTATCGATCATAGTTAGAAGGTAGCTGAAACCTTGAACCTTTGTCAGATGAACTATGTCGATGTGGACGATGGCTAGGCAAGAAGTAGTTCGAAATTGCTGCAAATTAGAACGGGTGTGTCGTGTGATCTTTTTTTCTGACAAATAGCACACTCGGAGACCAATTGTTTAACGTTTTGCTGAAGTCTGTGAACACAGAAACGATCTGTGAGAAGTCGAACAGTCGCTTGGCTTCCTGGGTGAGAAATTGAGTGAATTGAATCGAAAACTTTTCTCTGAAGGCTGGTCGGCAGAACTGGCTTATTGGGCTGCGTACCCGTGAAGTAAACAATTGGTAAGCCTTCCCAGAGGCGGCATATGAACTTGGTTGGGTGACGGGCTATTTATTTTTGAATTTGAATGTCACCGCGCTGTTGCGTTCGCCGGAGAGATGGCGTTAGTGCAGGTTCACTGAGTGTCACGGAGTTGACTGTGAATGGCGACGGCGAAGGTGGTTGTAGCGATACGTCTGGCCTGGAAAGGGCATCTGCAATGAAGTTGTGTTCGCCCTTGATGTGAAAGATGTCAAATTGCCATTCGCTTAGACGTGAAAGCTGTCTTTCCACTCTGACAGGGTACTTGGCGATAGTTGAAGTTGCGTTTCGAAGTGCGCTAACTAGTGGTGTATGATCTGTGAAAACAACAAAGCTGCTACTGTCAATGATGCTGCTAAAATGGCGCACTGCGTCGTGGATGGCGAGGAGTTCTCGACCGAAAGTGTCACATTTCAATTCTACTGGTTGGAGAGTACGCGAATAGAAACTGATAGGCTTCTGAACTCCGTCGATCCCCTGTTCCAAAGTGTCTCCAATAGCGAATTCAGAAGCATCTGTCGTGAGTAGAAATGGTAGTTGAAAATCTGGATGCGTTGGCATTGTGGCATTTGCTAACGAGTGGATGGCAAGTCGAAGTAATTCCTCGTCTTCGGATGACCAACCAATGATGGAATTCTTGCTAAGTCCTTTTCGATTCCGCAAGTGCCTGCACAAAGGATAAAGTTGTCTTGAAGGCCGGGAAATAACTTGCGATAGTATTTAAGAACTCCCAAAATTTTCTGCAACTCACTAACAGTCTTCGGTGACTTGATATTCCTGATTGAATTCGTCTTTGACGGCAAAGGTTGAATACCTTGTGGCGATACGATGCCTTAAGAAGTCCACGGATGTAGTTACAATCTGCGTCTTGTCACAGTTGATCTTGAGTCCGTGGTTGGATAAATGTGAGAGGACATTTCGTAAATTCATGGCATGAGATTCTAAGTCTGGACTGAATACCATTATTTCATTGAGATATGACAATTCTGAAGGTAGTTTAGTAAAAACCTTTGACAGTTTCTGATGACTGCCATAATCTGGAAACGGGGAGAAAGTGGAGTCTACGCGCATAAAGAATAATTCGCGATCTCCATCCCAAACAGGAACATCAATATTAAAAATTGGACCTGACATTCTAACAACCTTACGGGATCTTAAAAGCATAAATTTACAAGCAAAATGAAAATCTATAAAAAGACTTTAAACGAAACGCTTACCGACAATCGGCTTCCAGATTTGAAACACAATCTGGCCTGATGAGCACAGAACACAGATGAAATTAAATCTTTCACAAAATCACAAGACACAGTTCTTTCACAAAATCAAAAAAATATTCTGGTTACACATTCCAGTTTGGCACCCGAGATCACAAAGATGTACGCAGGAGAAAATTATTGAATAGAACACCTTCCCTCAAAAAATTATTCCCAACAAAAAAAATTGTCCAAAAGACCTCGACTTTAGGAAGATTAACAACCAGAGTATAACGAGTTATATGCAAAAGTCAATTTACTGTACTCCAAAAAAATGAAAAGAAACACAGTCGATTGTATTTATACCAAAAGTTTTGTGATTTGCTAATAAGTCAAAAACCAGTACAATCGCCAATTTTGCAAACGCCCCAGCTTCAAGTAAATGACGTACGACGTTACAAAGTCAATTAGGAGCCAAGGATAGCTGAGTTGGAACTGTTAGGGAGCACTTATTAGCGCCGGTATTGCGTTCCCCGGCAAATGCCGAAAAAATCATTTAGTATAGCAGTGTCTAGAAATGAGTGAGTAGATGAGTAATCTCGTTGATGATCTGCAGTAACTGGCACACTGAAGGGATCAAATTTAGATGTTGCTCTGTCCCACTAGTTGTGCAGCAATGAGATTGGCGTGACTGAAATCGCCAATGTCTGTGAAGTAAGTCCAAATATCAGCGTAGGTGACGATAGCAGACAGCACGCACACGTAACTCACAGCAGAAGGCAAACGCGACAACTGACTAGCATGTATGTATTAGGTGTGGAAACGGAAAGTACCGTCCTATTATTCCACATTCTTCACCCAAATATATAGTGGTTAAAGGGCGTAATACCGGCTCCTACTGATGAGTCCCCAGTAAGCACGAAACGAATGTGAATGAGGTTATACTTTCAGTTCATGCTGCCTTTGGACATCCTCTGGTCACAACTGAACTAATTTGTTACTAGGTTTCGCAAAAACTAATACAATTTGCATATATATAGGTCTCCGCAACAAACAGTATTTATCTGACTAGCATGGTAAATTCACCGTGCTTAAATAGTTTTTAAAACGAAAGCTCGCACGCCATTGGTTAAAGGCAAATTTCACTTGTTTCTCATTGGTGCCGTGAAATTGAATTTGAATTTCATTTGCTGCTCGGGAAACAGCGTTGACACTATGGTCCAAACATGCTCCTGCTCTGCCGGCTGTGACGTGAGTGCGGCTTGTGGTCTGGCGGGGCGTGAGGATTGTATATGGTGGCTGTGCGGCACAAGCCGTGTCTTATTGTTAGTCTGTGCACAGCTGCTTTTGGCGAGGTGAGCTCACCGTGTTGCTGCTGCTGTTAGAGGTTCTGCGCGTACTTTGAGCACGCGTGGAGCTGTCGGACAGCTGGTTTGCGAGCGCCTTTTCCGTTGCTTTAATGTGCCGTCTTGTGCGGTGCACTACGTGAATTTGACACCCAAGCAATTAAAGACATTAAATCTAAACACCAATTTGATCAATAAGGTGTCTCGGTCAGCATGATTGCACTTCTTGACTGGAATGTCTTCTCTCTGGTTGCTGATGTTATCAACCATTGTCTCGAAACTACCTATCTTCCCCCGGATTGGCTTAACTCGACGATCTCTCCTATCCCAAAAAATGGCACTACGTCGATCTCCTCATTTAAAGATCGTCGTCCCATTACTATCGTCCCTTCTTTCACCAAAATCTTCGACAGGGTCTTATACAACCTAATCTACCCCTTCATTAAGTCTCAGGAAAACTTCTATCTCCACGATGATCAACAACAACAGATTCAATAATTAAACGTTGGGTAAATCGAATCACTAAAGCAAATTTCCTTAGTGCGAAATTTAACATCCCCTTCAGAACACACAAGCATCAACTATCAATTCTCTTCAAATCCTTCATAATCTGCAAACGTTCAAATATGCGCGATAGTTTAGATATTGGATATACGAAAAAGAAATTGGTCAAGAGAGTTGAACACCATTAGTCGCAGAACTTTATTAAAAAGGACCTAGCACCGTCAGAAAACGAAGCTTTTTTGGAGCCTATAATTGGATCGGCTATTATAACCAATTTAAAGAATATCTCAGTTTACACATAAAGCAAATTTAAAAAAAATATACATACACAGAGCTCCTTATAAAACAATAGAAAGCTCTCCGTCTAGACATTCAAAAGTGCCATCAAGATTATATTTTACTCAACTGGCTACTAATAAAACAACCCAACAACAATGTTATTGTTTCCAGGTCAGCCCAACCACCGATTAGACCAGCATCAACCAAACTTCCATCGGATTGGCAACAAACTGAAGTAAGCAGCTACGCAAAGGAGATCTCAATCATCATTAACATCAGCGTCAATTGCTCAAGATTAGTGTTTAATACAGTACTCTGCAGACCCTAAACTGTGACCAGGAAGGAAATATAAAACCTCTGCACAATGAAAAACACAGAAAATAAATTCTTACACGCAATAACCGAAAAATCGAAAACCTGGTCACGACTCATTCCATCAATGCAAAGATAAACATATCTCAGACATCAGTTTTAAATACAATAAGAATGAAACAAACACGCACAAATATGCATAAATTCACGCATTCACAAATCAACACAGAGCTAAACATCAGCAAGAAAAATAAGTAAAATAGGAAATCAGACTACTTTTCATTCACTTAAACAAATGAAAATATACAACATATATAACTGAAAGACTGAAATGTTAAATAAACCGGTCATTATCCACAGTAAGCATACACTTTTTGGGGATTTGACCGCATTTTTTATGTGTGGGACAATTGATAGCACTCGTAGGTCGGTAAAATCTTGAATACTGTATATTTTCAAGAATTTACCGACCTACGAGTGCTATAGATATATATATAATAACCTACAGGTTGAATATGATAAAAGATGCTGGAAATCTACCGGATGATAGTTTCGTCTCTATTTCCAAAACCTACAGAGAAAGCTGCTGGCGGGAATGGAAATCATGAGAATCTCTTCAATGTAAAATATGTCATGCCCTACGCCATATTATCCATACATTGCATGCCATTCTAATTTTTGCACCTTTTAAATGCTCAACTGAGTAGCGAAAACATGTCATTACAATAATAACAGTATTTCAATCACGGAATTGATAATGAATTCACGTTTTATTGCCGTAAAACTCCACACTTTTTGCTGCAACATTTATTCTTCGTAGAACGTAGTCATCTTTATAGTAAAAAGTTATGCCAACGGAGCCAGTAGAGTAAACATTCAGAAGTTCTTACTTAAATTATCATTCTTCAGAAGATCATTATAATTATCGAATAAGTCTATGAACTAATCTTTTTAAACACTAGTGATTCGCATATAACTTTAATTGATATCTGCAAAATAAAAATTCCTTTTCAACTTTGGTTTTATGCAGTAATTTATGCTCTTTAGAAATACCCGTTTGCGTATAAAGTATATTACAGTCAAATACTGTTTGTTGCGAAGAACTAATATATATATGCAAGTATGTATTAGGTTTTGCG